>PVKA01046571.1:0-14838 GCA_004027165.1 Ctenomys sociabilis
CCCCGCCCCGCCCCGCCCCGCCCCACTTCCGCGGAGAAGTCCCAGTCTTCCGAGGAGCCGCACCACTTGGAAGGAGCTACGATCTTTGCGGTGGAGCGCTGGTCTTCGCAGTCAGCGTAGAAGGAGGAGAGAGGCTTGATGGACGCCGCGGCTGCTGCTCCTCTGCTCTTCCTTGTTTTCTACCACATGAACTGCTGTTATTTGCCTTGGAGCCAGTGGAATATGGACTGAACCCTCCAGTAACCGTGAACTAAATAAACCTTTCCTTCCTTCAGTTTGACTGTCAAATATTTGTCCCAGCAATGAGTAAAAAAAAAAAAAAAAAAAAAAAAAAAAAAAAAAAAAAAAAAAAAAAAAAAAAAAAAAATCAATTAAGGCAGAGACCTTCCACTTTCTTGCATATCCCTGGAATTCTTTTTTTTTTTTTTTTTTTTTTATTTGGGAATTGAAATCAGCACCTTGCACTTGCCAGGCAGGTACTTGTACAGCTGAGCTAAACTACCTGGCCCATCCCTGGAATTCTGAAACTTCCAGGCTGTGTAGAATCCCAGACTGGCTTCTGTAAGAATGACAGCCCATCTGGGGGGAGGGCGTGGAGGGGGTGGGGAGTGGAGGTGTCCAGGCATCCTGGCAATCTCTTTAGTCCTGGCTGGGGCCGATGACACACCACATGTTCTCAGTCACGCTGCATGGAACACAGAGAAGCCAGCCCAGTGGAACACAGTCCAAACTATAGGCCCAGAGAATTAAAAGCAAATCAAATGTTGTTGGCACTAGCATGGTGGCGCACACCTGTAATCCCAGCACTTGGGAGGCTGAGGCAGGATGACTGAGTTCCAGGTCAGTCTGCACTGCATAGTGAGACCCTGTCCCAAAACAAAAACAGGCGGACAAAAATGGCATTGTCGAAGCCACTCAATTTATAACAGCATTAAGAAACTCATGACCTAGTGCACTTAAGGAAAGATGCACTTTAGGAAACTGGGTTGTACCACATGCCTTTAATCCCAGTACTGAGGAGGCTGAGGCAGGAGGATGGAGAGTTCAAAGCCAATCTGGACTACATGATGAGGCCCCACCATCCCCCAAAAGATGTACTTGAGGGTCTTTACACATACTGTTCTTTATGTCTGGGCCATTCTCTGATGTCATCCACCCTCCAAAACTCTTCAGGTCCAGCATCTTTGCCTGGCTAATCCCCTGCACATGTTTGGGGCTCAGGCAAAATGCCATTTTCTCAATGAAACCATTGCAGTACCCACCTGTTATCTCTACTACATTCTCCATACCACTTGTATTTATTGCTGCATTTAGGATTAAATGTTTATCTCACCAATCAGCCATTAAGCTCCGTGATGTCAGGGTTCTGGTCAATTTTTTTTTTTTTTTTTTGTGGTACCAGGAATTGAACTCAGGACTCTACACTTGCCAGGCAAGCACTTATTCCACTGAGCTATCTCCCCAGCCCTAATTTTGTTTGTCACTATATTTCTACCACTGGGAGGAAAACACTTGGCATTTGTTGGTGCTCAAGAACTTTTTATTTATTTATTTCTTTGTTTGCACTACTGAGATTTGAACCCAGAGGTTTTTATTTTAGGTCAAAAATATTTTATGGTTTTAATAATAAAACTGAGCAGTCAAGTTTTAGAAGCTGTGAAATGATGTGCATGAATTTGATCAAAAGTAAATATTAGACTTGGCAGAGTGGTGTCATGGAGCACTTTTTATTTCATTTCTTTTTTATTTATTTATTTTATTTTTTCCATAATTTTATTGAGAAACAACAATGAGACAGTTTCAAATAAAATTAGTAGGACAGTGTCAATAATTAATACATTGCATATTGTTTTCTTAGTGGTTATTCATTGTACAAGATGCAGACATGATATTCTATTTACAAACACTGTTAGAACAAATCCCTCTATTCATTGAATTAAGATATATTAATTAATTAATTAAGCTTAATATACTTAAGCTATATTAATATAGCTTAACTATTTTGAAAGTACATATGCAAAATGGTCATTTATTTGTATCACCTTATGTTTACTTTTGTCATTTAAATATTATAGGTGTGTGAATTCAGCAAAATATTCCAAAATAGTCCAGTAGTCCACAATTGTATTGGGTTTTCCATATGATTGGCAATGTCAGAAGGTGTTGACTTTGAGTCTTTTACAGCAAAGCATAATAATATGGCTTCTTATACTTTGTTTTTATACTTTTCTGCTAGATGGTTAAGACCAAGATAAAGCAAGACCTATATAACAACAATTGTGGCTTTTGTATCTGATAAGGTCAGTCAAATCCCCTCAGGATTTATCCTGAAACCCTGTACCACAGTTTGTAGATCCTTTGTCAGTGTCAGCCATGTGAATGCGTCACAGCCATTGCTTGACCCATTTGCTCTCTGTGAAAGTCTGAAAAAATATTTTCTCTCCATGTGACTCTCCTTAGGCACACTCTACATCATCGATCACTTTCCTCTGTGGTCCCATAATCTACTTGATCAGAAAATTTGGGACACAACTGATGTTACAGTACATGATGTTGCAGTACAGTAAACCCAGAGTTTTTGCATTGAGCTTTTTTTTTTTCCTACCTTTTATTTTGAGACAGGATTTTTCCTTTTTTTTTTTTTTTTTTTTTTGTCTTTTCAAGACAGGGTCTCACTATGCAGTTCAGGCTGGCCTTAAGCTCACTTTGTAGCTCAGGCTGGTCTCGAACTCACAACAATCCTCCTGCCTCAGCCTCCCGAGTGCTGGGATTACAGGCATGCGCCACCATGCCCGGCTTTTGAGACAGGATTTTTCTAAGTTGCTAAATTGCCCAGATTGGGCTGGAACTTGTGATTCTCCTGCTTCAGTTTCTCAGAGTGCTGGGATTATAGGTCTACTTCTATCAAATCCAGCTTTATCAATTAATATTATTTTTTTATACCTGTAATCAAACTTAGGATGTCACACTTACCAGGCAGACACTGTACCACTGAGCTAAATCACTGGCCCTACTTTTTTTTTTTTTGGTGGAATCAGGGATTGAACTCAGGCCCTTATGCATGCCAGAGAAGCACTTATTCTACTGAACCATCTCCCTGGCCCCCTGTTGTTGTTGTTTTGTCTTTAAAGGTTTCAAATATTCATTGCTGACCCCCAAGTGCTGATCACAGCAAAAGAATAATATTCTTGATTAAGCACATCCAACTGTCCAGCCAGTGGTGTTTTTTAAGCTTGATGTTGTGATGTTAACTGGACCGCGATAAAGAAGTGCCATCTTGCAACCTCTGAGAGAGTGAACACACTGGGGCTCAGGTGCAGTCCCTTCCAGCCACTGCCCGTCCCTGCTCCAATGCCTCCTCTTGGAGTTGTACCTGAGTCTTCACCCAAACCACTGAGGAAGGGGCCCACTCTGCTTTTGCTTCTTGGCCAGGAATCACTTATTCTGAAAGTCCTATGAGAAGACATGGCTAGGCTGGGAGGCCGAAGCATACACAGGATGGCAGGCAGAAGCATAACTATTACTGCTGAGTGAGGAGTGCTGAGCACCTTGGGGAAGAGTGTACTGTTAAAAAATAATAATAAGTTTGCCTTTTACTCTTCTCATCAAATAAAATAATTTGATTTTGTGTTGGCCAGGGCTTTGGTGTGTCGTGAACTACTAAAGCATGGTGTCAGAGGAGCAGGAAATGTATGAAAATCTAATTTTATTTCAGAAAGCATAATCTGATTATTTCTAAATTCAGTTTGGTCAAGTCTTCTGAAGTGTTCTTACACTTCACTCCATAAAATCCTAAACACATGTAAAAGTACAATGAATAATACAACTAACTACTACATATCCATCACTCATAAACATTTTCTAGTAATGTCTCACATATTCTCAGGCCCCCCATTTTTGGGATGCATAGTAAAGCAAATCCTAGGCAAAACGTCACTGCATCTGCAAATGCTTCAGTATGCATATGATGCATTCTTATCCTAATACTCTGTATCTTTGGAAATTCTTGAATGCAAATCAGGAAAGCTTGGTATTATTTATACAGAAGATTTAGACATGGAATTTTGAACAGATACCTTTATCCTTCACAAATAGTCTTTAAACTGCCCTGCCATTGTAAGGTTAGACAGCTTTATCCAAATGGAGAAAAAGATATAGACAACTAGATGTTGGGGTGTTGGGGAATGTGCCTATAATCCTAGCACTTGGAAAACTGATGCAGAGAGACCTTGAATATGAGACTAGCTAGGGCTACATAGTGAATTTAAGGCCAGATTGGACTATAGAAAGACCTGTCTCAATAAATAAATAAACAAACAACTATATCATTATTTAAGATTGGCGTATTGGCCACCCATCTAGATGTGAATATTTGTAATGTTTTCTCCAATTGAATAAAAGAACAAAGGGCTTTAATGGAGTCCTAATCTACTTACCTTTATGGGTGGTGAAGCTCAACTGTTTTGGGCTAGGTGCTCACAATTCCCTTGGGTCACATTTAACATATTTGATTACCCCCGAACTTGATTTTCTTCCATTGATAAAGGTGATTAATATGCATTTTTTAAAAATCTACTCAACTGGGGTCAGGGATGTAGCTCAGCAGCACAAGTACCTGCCTGGTAAGTGCAAGGCTCTGAGTTCGATTCCCAGTACCACCCCGCCAAAAAAGTCGAATCAACTGGCTGAGGTCAGGGAATGGTATGGCCTCCACGGACTACCCTCCTGATTGTTAGGTTGGACCTGAAATGCACCCTGCTAGCCATGTGCTGGAGGCTTGGTGGCTTGTGGGTGGGATATGGGGATATGGCTGGAGTATGGAGGCCCTGATTGTACGACTGGATCAGTACATTGACAGAGCTGAAGCTCGATAGCATTATTGGGAGCTGGTGGGACCATTCTAAAGCAGGTGGAGGCAGGTGTGGGGCGCATACCTGCCATCCCAGCACTCAGGAGCCCAAGGCACAGGGTCACAAGTTTGAACCCAGCCTGGGCAAACTCAGTGTATACATCGAGACCTAGTCTCAAAAAAAAAAAAAAAAAAAAAAAAAAAAAAAAAAAAAAAAAAAAAAAAAAAAAAAAAAAAAAAAAAAAAAAAACTAGGGAGGTAACTCAGTGTGAAGGCTCAAATTTCACTCCCTAGTATTACCAAAAAAAGAACAAAAAGGAGTGGGTGGAGGGTATGCCCTCAGGGATTAGGTAGTGTACAGGGTCCCTGGCTCCTTCCTCTACCTCTGTCCCTGTCTCCCTCTGCTTCCTGGCTTCCATAAAGGGAGCAGCTTCCCCTTCACACCCTTCCACCTGGACCTTCTGCCACCCCTCAGATCCAGAGTAACTAAGCCAGTGGCTCATGGTTGCAGCCCCCAAATCGTTCCTCCTCTAATTAATCCTTCTCAGGTACTTTGTTACAGAGTCACAAAGCTGACTGACAAACCATGAATTCCCAAGATGCAATGGTTTCCCCCTGAGGTGAGGACTTCTGCTCTCTCCTCGTCTTATTAGTGGGCTCAGCCTTCTCCTCCCTGGTCCATGATGTGGACACCATTTGGCACACTGTCTCATTTGGGGAGCAAGTTGTCAGGAAAGGCTCAACCTCCTTTCAGAAGCAAAAATTCTCAGTAAAAAAAAAAAAAAAAAAAAAAAATTGACCATGTCCCGGTTTTCAAGGCAGCGTCTTCACACCAGGTGCTCAATAATTTAGCCTTTTGGGCAAAGTTCTCATCAGAATAGGTCAAAACCATGAATAATTCAGACATTCGTGCATTGTACTCCTCAGTTGTGCTGACACTGGCCAAAAAGCACTTACGAAGAGGCTCAAGGTGACAAGATCGGGTGACTGGGTCATGATGACACCAAATTTGGTTAATGGGAATCCCAGGGCCTATCTGATGCTATCAAACTACAGCTGCTGCTTGTTATATTTTGCAGGTCTTTCAAGTCTGAAATGTTTTGAACGATCCAAAATTCCTGCCAGGAAATCAGACTCCCTGTCCCTAGTTCTTCCTAGTTCTCGCCCATTTGCCAGGCTACTGCCTTATTCCTGCCTCTCTCTCCTTATCTTCTGACAATTCTTTATTCTCAGGAGATAACCTTGCTTCCTGCTTCTCTGTGAAAGCAGAAACAACCAGAGCAGAGCCTCTCCCAGGGACCACCAGCATCCACAGCCACACATCTTCCTTCCGATTCCTGCCTCCTGTCTCCTGTTATCTGCAGAATGAATTCTCACAGTTCTGACTAGAGTCGTCTCCTCCATTTCTTGCTCACGCAAGCACATCTCTCCACCTACTCTCCCTCTCCCTGCTACTCCACCAACTGCTTGCTTCTGCATATATTCTTCTTCTTATTCGTCCACGGTGCTGCTTACTGTATTTGAAATGAACTCTTCCAACGGATGGCAAATAAGCAGGTGAAGAAAATGCTTAACTTCATGAGTTATTAATGAAATACAGAATGAAGCCACAATGAGGTGGGACAGCATACAAGTGAAAATGTCCCAAATGAAAATGATGTTCCTGCTTGGAACCAGCCAACCATAGACTAGAAGCTCTCTGAAACTCTGAGCCCAATGGAATCGTGTGCTAGTGTTAAGTGTTAAGGCCAGTGTGGAGTGTTAGTGAGGGCCTGGAGGACCTGGAACTCTCTCTCCTCTGAGTAGATAAGAAAAAGCGTCTCTTGGTTCTCTTCTTGCCGCCCAACATGTTATACTTCTTGAAATTATGTTTTCTTTGGAAACCAAGTTGGGGGTACCTCAAAATGTTAAAAAGACACATCCATGGCCTGACTCAACCATTCCTCTCTGGCTTCTTCCTTAAGAACTGGGGTTCTGGCAGGATATCTCCTCTACATCTGGCTAGAGATGGTGTATTGGTCAGTTTTCCCAGTGCTGGGATGAAGTGACCACTCCCGTAACTTATAGGAGGAATGACTGGGCTCAGAATTTCAGAGAGTTTAGTCTATGGCTGGCTGGTTTCAAGCAGGAACATCATGGTGGGAGGTCATAGCATAACTTATGATAGCAGAACTCAAGGGAAGAAGCCAGGAGGGGCCCAGGGACCTGAGACAGTCTCTGAGGTCATGCTTCCGTGGCCCATACAGTCACACCCAGAAGTGCGCTATACTAATCTCCTAAGTGCCTATCAAACTAATCAAGTTGGCAATCAAGAGTCATTGTCACAAGCCTGCACCCATACCTTTCTCCTGCATAGTGTATAAGTACCTTCCTCTTGTTTCTAATCTAGGCATGCTTTGTTGCTACTGGCAGAGACGGGCTTCTGTCCCTTCTGCCCATTAAGTTCTTAATAAATTGTATTCTTTGTTTAAAAAAAAAAAGATTCACTGTCACATTTCTTCATGGTGGTGCATGCCTGTAATCTCAGTACTTGGGGGGCTGAGGTAGGAGGATCTCAAATTCAAGCCTGAGCTTAGGAAATTTAGCAATTTGGTAAGAACTTTTTTCAAAATAAATAATGAAAAAAGGACTGAGGATGTAGCTCAGTGAAAAGGCCTAAGTTTAATGTCCAGTACTTAAAAAAAAAAAATAGATTTACTATCACAGACAGCAATGACAACTGTATTTAATCCACCGTAATGTGCAAATTTGGTGTCAGCAATGATGTCTGAAGACTTCTTGCAGGAAGTGCTTGAGCAGTTTTCACTTAAAACTTGTCTTTTGAGCTCCCTTGCCATCTGACCAACTCCGTGGCATTTAATTAACATTTTTTTTTCTTAATTTTTTGGTATCAGGGATTGAACTCAGGACCCTGCGCTTACCAGGCAGGGGCTTATTCTACTGAGCTATTTCCCTGGCCCCTAACATATCAATCTTTGACTAAGGACAAAAAAATATTGGGAGGGACTGAGCCTGCTCAGCCGCACAGGAAATGCTATAGGAGCAAAGAAACGAAATGCTGCAAGAGGCTGATTTTTTCATGAACAAGAAATGTGAGCATCTTTGTCTCAATTTACAGATGGGCCGAAGGCAACATTTACCAGAGAGAGAGAGAGAGAGAGAGAGAGAGAGAGAGAGAGAGAGAGAGAGAGAGACTCAAGTGAGTTAATTAAGGAGAAATTGCAACGCAACCCAACAGGCCGGGACGAGAAGGCCCGCGTCTGTTACTCTAGGGTTTCTAGCTCATCTGCCTGTTCTATGGGTTGCTTTATCAGGCAGATCTGCTTCCAAGGGAAAACCATCCCACACAACGGCTTCGAAGAGGGGGTGCCACCCAGTGCTCTAAGCTGGCAGCCGTGCCTAATCCCGAAGCTCGCTTCTCAGAAGCCTCTCACATTCTGAACTCAGTGCGGCCTCGAACAGACGGAACACGTGGAATCCCGCCCTACCCTGACTTTTCCAGCTGTCTGACCTTGGGAATTTCATATAATTTCTTATAACATTACTTTTCTTATTCATTTAACTCAATAATTTTTTAATGAAGTGTCTATTGAGTGCTTGGCTGTAAATTTGCTGCTGCTGTTGTTGTCGTCGTCGTTGTTCTGGGGAATCACACCCAGAGTCTTCTCAGCTACATTCCCCAGTCCTTTCAAAACATTTTTAAAATTTCTGAGACAGCGTCTCAGTAAGTTCCTAAGTCCCCTGGCTAGGTTCAGACTTGTGATTCTCCTGCCTCAGCCTCCCAGCGTGTTGGGATTATAGGTATGCACTACCATGCCTGGCTAAAAATAAAAATGATTAATTAATTGGCTGATTCATAAAGCACATATTGCTGTTCTATAAATTATAAGTATAAAATGAATGTGTTTTGTACAGCTCTAGGACCTTCTTGTATAGATGTTTCTGCTAAAGAAGAAAGTACAGTGCCGTGAATTCCAAAGGGATTGAAAGTTCAGTTCAGGTCGTCTGTGTTTCTTGTATGCTTCTTCTTAGTTCCATATTTTCCTCTATCTTCTCAAACATTTCAAATACAGGTGTGGAGCTGTTTTAATGTCTTAGTTTTGTTATATTTTTATGGGACTAGAGATCAAATCCAGAAGAACTCTACCACTAAGCTATATCCCCAGCCCCTTTTATTTTTCATTTTGAGACAGGTACTTGGTAAGCTACCTAAGTAGGACTCAAACCTGAGATCCTCCTGCCTCGGCATTTCACTTACTGATTTTTTTTTTTTTCATAGTGTGTAATTCTTGCTTTACTACATGCCTGGTAGTTTTCAGTTTAAGGCTAGATATTATGAGTTTTACCTTGTTGGCTGCTAGGTTTTAGATGCTTGCCTTCAACTCAGTATACAGCCCAGGCTGGCCTTAAATTCACAGTGATCCTCCTGCCCCAGACTTCCAAGTGTTGGGATTATAGGTGTGTCCCCCCAGGCCTGGCTACTTTGGTCACCGTGAGGCCAGGCAGAGCAAGAACAATGTTCAGTCTAGGGTCACATTTTCTCCGGCAGGGAATCAGTACCCTCCTGAGCAGCCTGGACTTACTGATGCAGCTATTACGAGATTTTTCTTCTGTTCGCTGGGAGCATAAACTCTTGCTGGTTCTTTGTGGGCTCTGGGATGATCCTGCTTGCTTCTGTCACGTGGTTCTTTCCCATTCTAGGTAGCTCCTTCACGTGTATGCCTTGAAAAGTCAAAAGAGATCCTTCACGGCAGGGCATGGAGGTGCATGCCTGCAATCCCAGCACTCTGAGCCCTTGAGACAGCCTGGGTGAGTTAGCAACTGACAAATGAAGAATTTCTAAAAGCAGGGGAGACTGACTATGGCTGTATCTCAGTACTAAAGCCTGAATTCAGTACCCAAAGCCACAAAAAAGGGGGTGCCTTTGCAAATATCAGATTTTTTTTCCTGTGTTCTCTAGGAACTCTGCCCTGCAAATTCTAGCTACTTAATTTTCCCTGAACTCTCAGCTCATCCAAACAGCTGGGCTTTTTTATTTTTATTTTTAAAATTTATTTAAAAATTCTTAAAAATAAATTTTATTTTGCATTGTTGAAATTTATAAGACAATATGGGATATATACATATAGTTTTCAGTGAATAAGTCTTTTACCTCCTAGGTTGAGTTTATTCTTTTTTATTAATTTTATTGAGAAATAGCAACGAGACAGTTTCAAAACCACTTAGTAGGACAGTTTCAATAATTAATACATTGCATATTGTTGTCTTCATAGTGGTTATTCATAGTACAAATGCAGACATGATATCCTGTCCAAACACTATCAGTGCAAATCTTTCTTCCCATTGAATTAAGAGAAAGTAGCTGTATATCTATCTTAACTATTTTGTATATACAGATACAAAATGGTCCTTCATTTATATCCCCTTTTGTTGTTTAGTTTTGTCAGCGATGGGTATTCCATTGCCATTTAAATATTGTAGATGCATAAATTCAGCAAAATAATCCAATATAGTCCAGTAGTCCATTAAAAAAAAAAAAAAAACAGCTGGGCTCTTTCGGGGCAGCCTGTGAACGTTTGCCCCACTGGTTCTGCCTCCGTTAGAGGTTGCCATCCTGCAAACCTATGGTCACATCTAAACACTGGGATTCATGTGCTTAGTCCAGTCTGGCAGGTGTTAGGCAAAAAGGTCAATCTATCTTGGCCACAAAGAAAAGATTTTCCAAAATTAAAAAAAAAAAAAAGTCCTAGAGGGAGAATTTAGGGTTAACATGTCATATAGAATTATAAGGCTTTTCATGAGGAAACATAAAAAATTTTTAAAAACTTTGGCTATGTGTGCAGCAGAATATTTATCTCCAGTAGAATCCTGATTGCCGCATCCTTCTTGGTCTTTGTGAGCATGTTTTGCAGCTGCCTGTAGATGTCACTAGAGGAAGGCAAGACTGAAGGGACAAACATCAAACACCGAAGCCTCTGCACTGCAGCAGAGGGCTAGAGAAGTGTTTGTTTTAAATCAAGTCAGTCCGCCTGAGGAACCAAGATCTACAACGAGGATAAAGCAAAAAGCTAAACCTTTTAGAGCACTGATAGAACACGCTATATGGAGAATCTCACCCCCCAAAGCTTTGTTTTGTGCATAAAATTCTTAAACATATTTTTGTGTTTGTTTATAAAGTGCATACAAAATACAGTTGGGTATGTTTAGGCTATCTCCTTGGACTATGTTTATAAAGTGTATATGAAGTACAATGAAGCTCGTGGGTCAATTTGGGTCTCGTCCTAAGTGTATCTCATTCTGTATATACAAAATGATTCAAAGACAAAAGAAAAAATATGGAAACCCAAAATGCTTCTGGTCCCAAGCATTTCTGACAAGGAAACCGCAACCTGGAAGGCACTGCCTGGAAGCACAGCTTGCGAAATTTGAGCAGCACACAAAATCACGACTATAAGGGTCACTTGGGTGTTGTATGGCCCTCTACACTTGTGCGCGTGTCAGTTCCTCTCATGTGTTTGAGTCACATCAACTGCCTTTCCCTACTCTCAGTTTTCTCATCTTTATTTATTTATTTTGTAGTTAGTACAGTCTACAGGTCCTCCCTACGGGGCTGAGACTCGCACTGATTGTCCTATTTTCAGCCTCCCAAGCCCTGGGATTACAGGTGTGCACCACCACACCCAGTCTCAATCACTGTCTCAGTGAACCCCGGGGGCCGGGCTGGCATGGCATGCTGGGATTGAACCCTGTCCCATCTCTGCATCTGCCTAAGCAGGCTCTTTAATCTACTGAGCCATATGGCCAGCCCAGTTTTCTCATCTTTAAAAGAGATTTTCTCCTGTAGGAGGCACTGCAGAGAAGCACAATCAATGGTCTTGCATCTTGGACTTGCACCCCCCCAGGCCCTCCTGTCCCAACAGGAGATCCTCACCCTTTTCTTAAGCTCTAGCAGAAACATTGCTGTTCCTTGCGGCTGCTCCCTGCCTCAGTGTGGCCCCAAACTATAGCCTCTTTTAAAAATTAATTCTATTAGCTGGGTGTGGTGGTACACACCTGTAATCAAGTCCTCTGGAAAGCTGAGGCAGGAGGAGGATCACAAGTTCAAGCCCAGCCTGGGTGAACAATTTTGTAAGACCTTGTCTCAAAAGTAAAAAGAGGGCTGAAGATATAGCTCCATGCAAGGGGTCTAGGTTCAATCTCCAGCACAGAGGGTGGCTGGGATGGAGCAAGGCCAGCCCTGAGAACTCGGAGCTTCAGAGGCTAGCCATGTAAATAAGTTGTTGGGCCTAGAGCTAGGCCAAACCCAGCAGGTGTCCGGTCTTGGTGTTAACTACAGCACAGAGAGCTCTGAGAATGTTTCATTTTCAGTGTTCTCAGCAAAACACTGAAACCTGGTACTATTGGCCCTGTGATGTTATCTCCCCTCCGTTTTTAACATTGTATAAACAACAAACCAGAGAAGGCTGGGTTGTCACTGCCTCTCCATCAGAGAGGTCAGGTCCCTCAGGCTTCCAGTTTTCCTTTTAGTATGTATCCACAGTTTCTTCTTAATCTCCTGCAGCTCCCTCTCAGGAGGCTGCTCTGTGGGTCATGCCACACACTGCCGTCAAAACTATTATATAGGTGATTCTCTATAATTATATATTCTATAAGGAAATAAGGTGTTTACTTCCCTTGTTGATTATAATATTCAAAAATATATCCAAATGTCTCACAATCATTCAGAAAGTATAAAACTACTTCCAAACCAGTCATTTTAGATTCAAGAAAAGGAAGTGTGCCAGCCTTTACAAAGGATTCATTTGAATAATTTTTCAGATTATTCTCAGTGCAGACGGTAATTAGCTATGGAGCACCTACCATCTGTGAATTGTACAGGACTTGTAAAATGCTACATTTGGTTTTAAGTATCAATAATTTATTGAGGTGGGCAGTAGCAATGTGTGTGCAGTACAGACACATTTTTCTGAAAATAGAACCTCCCAACCAAGTCCCTCTGGATCTCAAAGCCATCCACACGAGGGGTCAAAGAGAGGGTATCGTGAGAAGTATCTCAGAATTCAATTAGGACCAGGATCTTTGGGGACTGCATTAGTCAGCTATCGCATCACCAAGACGCAGTACCTGGCACCCATGGTGTAAGGACAGAAAGATTGATTGGGCCCTCAGCGTCAGGGGCTTCAGTTCGTGTCAGCTGGTTCGTAGGCAGGAACCTCATGGGGAAAGGACACGGGGAACCAAGAAGCTTAGTTCATGGGAGCCGGGAAGCAGAGCAGAGAAACAACAGCAGACAGGAGAGGGTAGGGGAGCAGGTATTGTCCCCAAGGCTGTTTCCATGACTGACCAGAAGAATGCTCCATCTACACCACAAAGAGAGCTTCTGTGGAGGGAGCCTGAAGTGAAAGGACCTAGCTGCTGCCCCTACGCTGCTTAATAGGCAATTGGGCCAAGCGTGGTGGCATGCACCTGTAACCTCAGTGCTTTGAGAGGCTGAGGCAGGAGGATCCTGAGTTTGAGCTCAGCCTCAGCGATTTAGAGACTCCACCTCAAAATAAAAAGTAAAAATAAGACGTAGAACATAGCTCAGTGCTATGTTAATATGCTATGCATATTACTACATAGCTACTATGCATAATACTTGCATAGTATGTGTGAGGCCCATTGTACAATCCCCAGCACCAGGGGAAAATATTAATAGTAATGATAATAATAATCATAATAAGGTTTTCCTAGAAAAGACCCATTTATGGTGACTCACCAGTTCTCATGACCTGGTGCAGAGGACTTTAGCGAAGGCTGAGGAAAGAGTTAATGATCTATGTTCCTCATATTTCTCCTTCCCAACCTTATTCTCATCAGGAAAAACATAATTCTGTGTTTTTATGTGCTGGATTGTGTCTCTCCAAAATGATGCATTCGAATCCTAACTCCTAGTACCTCTGAGTATGACTTTGTTTGGAGACAGAGTCCTTATAGAGATGTTCAAGCTATATGAAATCATTAGGGTGGCCTGTAGTCCAATAAGGAGAAAGATTTGGCAAGTTAGAGCTGGATATGGTGGCGCACACCTGTGATCCCAGCACTTGGGAGACAGGCAGGAGGACGGCTGTGGGCGCAAGGCGAGCCTGGGCTACTGAGTGAGCTCACAGCCAGCCTGCATGACATAGAGACCCTGTCTCAATAAATGAACAAACAATAAAGAGAGGGAGAAGGTTTTGGACACACAGGTGGGCACACAAGGGCATAAGTAAGGAAGATAAAGACAGGTGCCTGGGCCACGCCTCTGCATGCTGGGAGCCATCCTAGATGGTCAGAGCACACCAGAAACCATGGGAGAGACCCAGCAGGAAATCCTCACAACCTCGGAGGGAACTAGCCAGGCTGACACCTTCACCTTGGACTTCTGGCCTCCAGAACTGTGAGAGAATAAATTTCTGCTACAGAAGCCACCTAGTGTGTGGTCCAGTGGTGCCAACCCGTGCACACACACTGAACCCTGGATGCGCATGGACTCATTTGGTTGTGACAACCACCCTGGGCGGGGATGCTAGGGTCATGCCCCCACTTCACAGATTGGGTTGCTGAGGGCTGCAGCACAGGTCAGTGATCTGACTGAGGTCACACAGCTAGGAAGTGAAGCAGCCCAGAATGTGCTCTGTGCCCTAATTACTCAGCTGCACAGCCTCTTAGTCAGCTTCAGGGAAGACACTCAGGTATTCCAGGGAAGCCATGAGGGGAGGGAAAGAGGAAGCACCTGCTGCAGGCATGGGAGAATGGCAAATAGGGAAGAGGTAGTAGAACTGGATGCAGTGATTCAGGACTGTAATTTCAGAACTCAGGGAGGCTGAGGCAGGAGAATCCCCAGTTCAAGGCCAGCCTGGGCAATTTAGCAAGACCCATTTCATAAAAAGGGGAGTAGACTGGGGGTGAGGCTTGGAGGTAGTATATCCCTAGAGTTGTTTCCCAGTACCACCCTAAAAAAAAAAAAA
>PVKA01046572.1:0-14846 GCA_004027165.1 Ctenomys sociabilis
AAAAAATATATATATATATATATATATATATATATATATATATATATATATATATATATATGTCTAGACAGGAAGGATTGTTAGCAAGCAGTGTTCACACATTTTCATGTTATTTATTTATTTATTTATTTATTTTTTGGTGGATCGAACTCAGGATCTTGTGGTTGCCAGGCAAGCACTTATTCCACTGAGCTATCTCCCCAGCCCATGTCTTTTATTTTCGGTTTTTGTTTGTTTGTTTTGTTCTGTATTTTAGGGAACGGTCTACAGGGTGTTCAGGGTCTCACTACTAGATGAAGACTCCTAGTGATCGGCCTGTTTATTGCCTCCCAAAAGCTGAGATTACAGGTGCATGCCACCACACCCAGTCTCAATTGCCATCTCAGCATACCCCTGGCGGTGGGGCTGGCATGGCAGGCCTGGGGATTGAACCCCCAGCCCCTGTGCCTACATGTAGGCACTTTAATCTGCTGAGCTATTTGGCCAGCCCTTCATGTTTTTTAAAAAGTCATAGAACTTTAGTGTTTCCTGTGTTGCCAATGACCACAGCTCTGTGATATAACATATATTCATAATGCAGAAACCCCAGCCTCTCAAACCCCGGCCTCTCATGGGCCGACACACAAGCATCTCCTCTCAGGAGGTGCGGAGCTAGGGAGGGGGAAAGGCTGCCACAGAAAGAGACCAGACTCCATGTGAGCACTTCTGTGTGATCCGACTCCTCCGAGCCTCAGTCTCACAGCACCAACACAGCAGGAGGAAGCATGCTTTTCGGAGAAGTGAATAACATGCACCAAAGTGGTCACTCTCCCTGGCCCTCACCTTAGATAATGTTCTTGGGTAGAGCTGAGAGGGTCTCCTCATGTGTTTACAGTTCTTAGTATACACGCAGGCCGCAGCCAGACAACTGCCTGTTCCATGCCTGGCTCCCTAGTGGAGATCTATAGGAATCAGCGGCAGCATCTTTCCCAGTGTCTAGAAAATAATCTGACAACAGATGAGCCCAGCATGGTCTCTAGACTGCTCAGGCCTGAGTCTCTTTGGAGCAGACTGTAGGAGGACGGGAGGCACAACTGGAAAGGGGAGGGTCCTGGGGTCTAGACCCTGGCAACTCTCAGCAATGAGCCAGGGCCCAAAATTGGGGCTGTAATTTCCATCAGACTGGAGACTGAGAATAGACTAAAAACATGAGTTCCGGAGTCTACTGGTAGCCAAGGGAAAAACCCCTGCTAGGAAGGGCTGGCCCATTCCTCCCTTACAACTCTTATCCAAGAATTCTTAGCCATTGAGGCCACTTCCCCACTCCACTTCCTTCTGTGGATCACCTCCCACAATCTATCCAACTTGTTCACACTTATTGTTATAATTGACCCCCCACATACACACACACAAGCCACATACACACAGAAGCTCTGCTCACTGTGGCTCAGGGAGGTACCCTGAGTATGGAGAACAGCACTTGGCACGTAGAGGACACTCCAAAAAACTTCTTCAATGAATGAATGAATAAATGAATAAATGCAAGAACAAATGAAGAAATATCACTTTTCTCAACATACCCTTTATAACACTGACTAGAATGATTCATACTTGTTTCCCCAGAACTTCCTTAGATCAACAACACTGTGCTAATCATGCTAGATTATGATTTGCCTCCTCACCTCTTTGAAGGCAAAAGCCATAAAATTAATACACTTTTAATGAGGTCTCTGAGGCTGGCCTAGAGCCTGGAAGGGTCCTCAGTGTCTGCCAGCTCAGGGACAATCTTTACATAGCCACAGGGCCAGAAGGGGAATGGCCAGGACAACAGGCACAACCCTAAGATCATGCCCTGCCAATGCCAAGGCTGGTAGTAAGCTCTGTGATGGAGTTGGAGGAAAGAGACCGTGATTTTCCCAGACTTCTTTCCAACTTTAGGACTCCACCAAGAGAAAGCTATTTTTCACTCCCAAAAAACAAGGGTAAACTGAGTGGTCCAAAGAGAGAATATGGTAGAAAGTTAATGAATCATTAGTGTAAGAAAACTTCACTCCACCCGTGGTGCCATTCCCACACTGATTCTGGTACCAGCGAGAGCCATCGTCTCCAGGCACCAGGAGGAACCAAAGGCCAGGAGAACTCGTTGGCCAGATGAGCACATCCAGGGTCCTTATGTTTCTACCAGAGCCTTACTGATTATTTCTGATGTGGGCCCTCACACCTCCTCTCCTTCGCCTGGCCCTGCTCCTAACCAACCTAATCAATATCCATCCCCATTGTCTCCTGTTCCGGGGAGTGCAGCTGCTCACCTGGAACCCCTTCTCCATCATTTAGCCAATCATTCATCCAGCACCTGCTGTGTACTGCGTATTTCCACGAATGAACCTGCTCATCTTCTAAGAGCACCATTCTTCCAGGCAGCACCAAGGCACAAAAGGACTTGATCTTGCTCATGATTAGAAGCCATGTTCATGCTTTTAGTATAAACCATAGGTAGTTTCTGAATAAACCTCATGGTTTTAGGACCTTTGCCTTTTGATGTGCACGCAGTAGCCTTACTTTCCTCACTTTGTGGGGGAATTCCTTTCCTCTGTCCCCTTTCACAGTGATCCTCCTTCTCAAATTGTTACCTTTCCTATGCTAGCACACACCCATAAATGTTTTGTGCAACTGACCATGTTATAGTTACTGAGTAGTGAGCCTACTGGCCCCACTAGACGGAGCTCAAACAGCAGTGACTGCATTAGTCTGTGTTGCATTATTGTGATGAAATACCTAAGGCGGGGTGACCTTATGAAGAGGTTTATTTAGCTCAGTTCTACAGGTTCAAGGGTTCACTTGTGGTGATATCTTCCAGTTGGTGGAGCACTGAGGTGGCACAGGGCATTACATGATAAGGGACAGGAAATGCATGTGTGTGTTTATGTCCTCTGGTCTCTTCCTATAAAGCCAGCAGTATTCCATCATAGGAGCACCACCCTGATAACCTTACTTAATTCTAATCACCTCCCAAAAGCTTACCTCTTAATGCCATAGATGGGATAAGATTAGGCCCTCTTACACCTTATCAGGGAGATTCGATATCTATGAACCCTGAGAGACATGCTTAAATCACACCCACATTCAAACCATAGCAGTGAATATTTTGAAAGAAGCAGTGATCCAGCCTTTCACCTGAAGTTTTAGGATTTCATTTGTAGCTGGAATTAATGAACAAAAATATTAAATCATTACATCCTGGGCTAACCATGCCCCTACTGTGTGCCAAGGTCTTTAAACAGGCAGCTCATCTCTCCTCAAAGGCTGCGTCACCAACCCAGCTGGGCAATGAGGACACTGAGCAGAGTGAATCAACTAAGTTAGCCCTGGCCAGAAATCTACCAGGCAGAGGCATCAGGATTTAGTCTCTGGCCTGGGGATTCAAAGGCATCTAGAACAATGTGGAGTCTGTTTGACTCCAATGCCCCCGCCATCCTCACATCTACAGAAGTTATCTACAAATCAAGGTGCATCAGAACCCCAGGCAATCTGCAGGAGATATGCTCTTTGAATTGGTTTTCTTAAAAAAGACCTATGACAGGATTTCTTTGAGGCTCAGGGAGCTGTCAAACCACATTCTTGTCTTGCTTTGAACTGGGACCTCTCTGGCCAAAAAAGTCACAAAGGTGGACGGAAATCAGCTCCTGGCTGTGTGTATCAAGTAAATCACCCAGGAGTATGCACGCATGCGTGCTTGGGTGCATGGGCACATGTGCATACGTGTGCATCTGCTATGGGGTGGGGGGGTGGAGCAAAAAAAAAAAAAAAGGACAGCAGTATGTGGGAAGAAGAGGTCATCAGGGTGACAGGGTACTGGAGGATGAAACATCTGAAAACCCAGGTTTTCACCTGGGCTTAGCCTGACTGGCAGTGGGGTTTCAAGTGTACTGCGTGTACGCATGGGTTCTCTGAGCATAGGATCTCACAAATGAAGCAAGAATGCTAAATCCTGCTTTCCCAAGGTTGCTGTGCAGGAGAAAATAATCCAGGTGTGATTATTCTGGCAACTGCAAATATCTATTAACATGCTGCCACATTCCACATAACACAGCTCCCTTTCTCTCCCTCTTGTAAGCTTCTCCGCAGAAAAGGACTCAGCCATCCCAGGCTCTAGAACCTCACCCAGGGTCTGTGCATAAAGCGGACAGTTCCATATGTGTCTGGATTGAACTCAACCTCATCTTAATGGTGACCAGTGACAATCTTGGTGACCAGTGACAATAAAGATAATCATACAGTAATTTTAAAAATATTTTATTCCCTAAGCATTTTTAGAGGAAGTAGATTACAGCTCTCCTTCCCTCCTGACCCCTGGTTGAGGCCAATGCCGTCTATGATTCCTGATGATCCACAAGGCTCTACTGAGTTTTGCCAGCTATAGCAAACCATGCACAAAGCCAGGCTAATCTGACTTGCCAATCTGGAACTGCTGTCACTGCCTATGAAGTCAGTTCCCCTTTGCCAGCTACCTCAGCCCTCAGCCATGAAATGTACACGATCCTACAGACTGTTTCTGAAGCCCAAGAGCAGAGCCAAAGTCCCACGGGGCAAGGACTTGGAGGCTGGCTGCTCCTGGGTCCTTTCTCCAGGGGCCCTGAGCCACACTAGATGGCCAGAGCCTCTACCAGAGGATTGCTCTGCTAAGGGAAAGTCCTGTCCTGCCGAATCAGCCGCCTCTTGAAAACAAGCCCCAGCATCCTGGTTGCCCGGCAAACGTACACTATCTGTGCCACCGGAAGTCAAAGCCATCAGCCTGTAGGCTGTCTTCTCTGCCATGGGCTGAACTACTCAGGAGCATTTAAATATTTTTATCTTCTCAAAATTCACATGGCAACAACATCAAGATATGATTTAAGTCACAGGGCTCCACTCTCACAAGTGGGATCTGCGTCTCACAGAAGGGCTGGACCCCAAGGGGAGCCCTTTTGCCCTTCCTCATTCCTGTTCCTCAGCAAGGACACCATGTTCTTCCTCTCAGGACACTGAACCTGTGGGAACCTCCATCGTGGACTCCCGGCCTTTTGAACTGTGAATAAATTTCTGTTCACTATAAATTATCCTGTCTTGGGTAGTTTGTTACAAACACATTTTACAAGGCCACCTAGAGTCATCTGTGTGCATGAGTACAACCTTAGTTTTAGCAGCTGTTTGCCTTCTTAGGTGGAATCTATGCAAATGTTTTCTAACCCATTTCATTCTTTCAAATGCTGGCTGCAACCCACTAAAGCCATTTCATGATCAATAATAGAAAACCCCGCACTGGTTTTCCTGAGCCCAGCTCTGACTGATTACTCAGCCCAGACCCTAAAAGGGAAGGCAGCTTCCTTTCCATGCAGCTATTAGCCAAGAGGGGCAGCCGGCAGAGTCTCTGGCATCATCCTGGCAGTCACCTCGCCATCCTTCCTTCAACCTGGCAAGCATTTGCACATTTGCACCACAGCAGGTGCATCAGAAGTTGCTTCTGTCCCGTCATTTACAAAGCATACCTGAATCACCAGCCCCATCTTCCTGCTACGTAAGTCAGGAATCTGTGCCCTTCATGAAGGGAGACTCATGGAGAAATCCCCCAGTTCTGTAAGTAGTGATAGAGCTGAGTGTGGTGGGGGATGCCCTTAATCCCAGCACCCTGGGAAGCTGAGGCAGGAGGGTGGCATAAGTCTAGCTTGGGCAATTTAACAATTTAGCAAGATCCTGTCTCAAAAATTACAAGCAGCTGTGAGTGCTTAAATGATGCACAGTTCACATATAGATAGATTCAAATACCTCCTCCTGGGGCCAGGGAGGTAGCCTGGCAGCATAAGTGCCTACCTGGAAAGTGCAAAGTAGTAAGTTCAATCCCTGGTACCGAAACAAACAGATACCTCCTCCCTGCAGTTTCTCCCCCGGGGATACAGAGACCAAAGGTAAACCCCAGTTTATCCACTGAGTTAAGCCTGAGCCTATTCGAGAATCCAGCCACTAAGATTTTTCCCTTATCTTTAAGTACTTAGTCTGTCACCAAAATGTATGCATTTTAACTATCAGGGGAACTAGGTGCCTCTGTATCTGGATCCCAGTCTTCACTTTTCTGGACTCCAGGGTTCTCTTCTGTAAAGTGGGGCTAATTATTTCTGTCCTGCCTTCCCCACAGGGCCGTGATGAAAACGTATGTGAAGATGCCTTGCACACCGAGAAGCACTCTGTAGCAGGGCAAGGTGGCACGTGCATGTGATCCTAGCATCATGGAAGGTGAGGCGGAAGGATCACCAGTTTGGGTCCAGCCCAGCCAGCTTGGCTAGACTTTCAACACAAGACAGGCTGGCAATGTACCTCAGTGTAAAGGTCCTGGAGTTCAATCCCCATTATCACCAAAAACACAACTGCCACCATTTAAATAAGAATTGTCCCCAAAGCCATACATACATTCTTTTATAACAACTGAGAGTGTTGCTGTTCCCAAATCGCAGTGCTGGGCTTTCTCTATGTGCAGCGAAGGCAGATGCCACCTGCACTTTATTCCTGAGTGCAGCGCTGGCCAGCTCTCCTGGAGGCAGATATCTGATGGCATCAAAAATTTATCAGCTGCAGCAGCTGGTGAATCCAGTCTCCAGTCATTTGTACCCTCAGTCAGAAAGACAATGAGGCCAGGGAGAAGTGGCCTCCAGAGCGATCAACTCAAATATAACCTAGTCTTAGCTTTTAAGGTCAATCAAGAAATTAAAGGGCACAGGGAGGTGTCAGTCGCCCTCGGCCAGATGAGACTTCGCAAACTACTGCTCACAGACAGAAGGACCACTGTGTATGGAGGACTTCCCACTTGAGGGCCTGTTCCCTGGGAGAACCATTTCTGGCCTTCTCTATAATCCTCAGGTACTATGGGACCAGAGAGGTTCAGTTACAAACTAGCTCAAATCCAAAGGGCATAGGTGAGCTGAAATCTGCTTTTTCTTCTTATTAGGCAACAAGCAAGAAGCAGTCCTCCCCTCCAACTGCTGTTGGGCTTCCTCAAGGACGTGGCTGCATTGCTTGCCAAGTTTGAGGTCCCCAGAGCAATCCCTTCAAATCAGTGATGGGGACTAACGGTCACATCAGAAAAGAGCACCAGTCATCTACACGGACCGGAAGCAGGTCCCAAGAATGCAGAGTGGAAAGGGCTCTTTAGGCCGCATGACCGAGGGTCTGTGCCCTTCACGAAGAGCTGAGGACAGTGGTTTCTGGACTGTACATTCAGCTGCTCAATGATTAATGAGAATCAAATATCACTTTTGTTTGGACTCCAAGCTAAAAGAGGAAAGAGACGATACATGGACCTTTTCTCGGCTCAAAGTTCCCCAGAGGTTACCCAGCGCCTTCAGGCCAGGTCAGAGCACCTTGGCTGGCATTCAAGGCCTTCCTTAGTCTTGTCCCAACCTACCGTATGGACATTTCCAGATCTCAAACCTCTGTCCCAGACAAATGTCATTGGCCTTATTTGATGAGCTCTGCCCTCTCCTCTTCCTAGGATTCTCCCAGTTGGCAGTGCCACTCATTGCTCTAGAGCCGGCCACAAGGCATCTAGAGCCAGCCTAGTCCTGTGCCTGAACTCTGCAGTCCTATTCCTTTTTCAGACTCCTGTGGTTACAGAAGCTGTGGTTTCTGACACAGGCCTACACTGACATCTGTGATTGGTCTGTTCTGCTCATTTAGATGTAAAGGGCATTACGAACAGGAACCTGGGTTTTGTTTCTTTGGGTCCTTCACCCATCAGTAACTACAGAAATGACAGGAATTAAACACTGTTGAATTCATTAGGGATGGATGCAGGATGGTGGAAATATCAGAAGTGATGTGGTTCCCTGAAGACAGAGGCCACTGAGCCCTGTGAGCTGGTGTTGGAAAGCCAGGCTTTGCGGGGTGGGGTATGGGCGCAGGCAAGAAGGATGTGGTACCGCGGCCACAGCTCAGGCAGGTGACTCTGGTCTTCCCAGACACCTGTAGGAAAGGACCAGCCACAGCTCAGCTGCGCTGTAGGGAGGACTTTCAGAGGGAGACTTCTAGCTGCCCTTGGTACACATGCAGTGAATGGTTGCTCAGCCTGCCCCCCCCAACCCCCAGACCCCTGACAGTGCTCAGTCACGGTTTGAGATCGGTCTCCCACAAGGGAAGAGACAACTCTCACCTGTCACCTGCCCCCATCCCACTATCCAAGACAGTGCCAAACACCAGGCAGGGCTAAGGACAGACATACCTGTTCCACAGAGAAGGGTATCCTCTGGGGCAAACTGGCCTCAGACTCCAGCACCTTCTCATCCATAAGCTACAGGTAGACCCACATCCCTGTCTATCTTCACATCCAGACATAACCCAAACTGGCTGCTTTCCTTTGAAGTCACTGGTCACAGGCCACCAGGGAGATCACCTCATACCTCTCTGGCTGGACTGCTAAGGGTTGTAAGCCTGGGGGAGCATGCCCTTAGCCTAATTTCCAGCCTGAGTGACAGGGTTCTCAAGGGCCCCCTTCAGTGCAGTGGGAGCCAACAAGGGTCCCTGAGAAAACCATAGCATCCCTGTGCTCCACTCCACAAGACCCCCCTCCCTCCCCCATCCCCCAATCAGATCTAGCTTCCTATCTCCAGCCATCATCACCAACAGTTTCTTCAGCTCCTCTAGGGTCTAGAGTAGTGGCTAGGGTCATAGTTCCCTCCAGGGAAGCCCACCTCTGTAGCGATGTATGCAGGGGTATTAGCTGCTCAACAGGCAAAGTTGGGTGAAGCTGGGGTGTACAAGTGGCCAATTACGAACATGTCCTTCTGTGCTGGGCTTCCATTCCTGTGCCCTCACCTGGGCCTAAGCCCTCATTTTTCTTCATCATCCTTCCAGGGCCACTCACCTGTGTCCACTGGCTCAGCCCCACGGATGTTCCCACAGATCTCAAAGTACAGGCTGGAAGACCCCTTCCCACGGCCCCACTGTCCCCTCCCTTCACTACCCCCTCCCAGCCTTATCCCCAGGGAGTTCAGTGAAATCTCCAGCAGGCAGCAGGGCAGTTGTGGTGCGGCGGGAAACCGGAGCCTTTGGCTGGCCAGACGCCTCCAGATCCTGGCTATGATCACTCCTTCAGCATGCCCGGAGCGCCCAGAGCTGGGCTAACAGGCAAGATCAACAATCCAGAAAGTTTCAATGGATAGGCTGGCCAACCAGGAGGGGGCGAGGGGTATGAGCGCGGTGTGTGTGTGTCTGTGTGTATCTATGTGTGCAGGCGTGCGTGTGTGTGTGTGTGTGTGTGTGTGTGTGTGTGTGTGCAGGCGCGCGCGCTGAGCCCTGGAGCAGCTCGCTCTCACTTACCATCTTGCTCACATCCATGACCGAGGCTGCGGGGTGCCCCCCCACCCCTGGAGACCTCGCGTTCCCCGAACGCTGCTCTGGGCTACTGCAGAGCCGATGCCATGTTACAGGGAGCAAGACCGGCAGGGCCCCGGGGGCCCGAGCCGGCAGCAGGACTAAGTGCGGTAGGGCGGGGCGGGGCACAGGGCGGGGAGGGAGAGGGGCGTGTGGAGCTGCAGCCCTGGCAGCACAGGCGGGGGAGGAAGAGTGCTGGGGCACCCCGATTGCTGGCTGAGGTGGAGGCACGCAGGCGGGGGTGGGGGGGATGATCCCTGGACAGGGAACCCCAGCGCAGCTCCAGGGTGTAATTTGAATAACAAAAGGTCGCTTCTTCCCCGAACCCTAGTGGCTAGGATGGGCAAGCGGAGTCAAGAGTCGGAGGCCGCCTGCCGGCAAGGAAGTGAGTGTGCTTGAGCATGTGTTCGTGCACGCGCGCGCTCGCTCACGTGTGTTCTGGTGGGGGGATCAGTGGGACTCAGGAAGTGCGCAGGAGTGGGGGGAGGTGGCGGCGCAGTGAGCAGACATTCCAGCAGGGGCAGGGGGTCCGCTCGGCCCCTCCCCACTCTGCTTTCCTGGACAAAGAGGGAATTCAGAGCCAGTTGTTTGCCTCCCGCTGCTGATCCCCAGAGGCCTCTCAAATGAGTCTGGGGTCTCCAAACAGATGGCCAAATGGAAGGAAGTGGCACAGGTATCCCCAGGAGGGAGGGCTCTAAGTGCCCTTCATCCCCGCCCACTAAGGGAGCCATGGCCAGCCCTTCCAGGAGGGAGGGAAATTGGCTCCCTTGCTTTTAAATGATGTCTGCCCTGAGCTCAGAGCTCCCTCCTCCCTAGCCAGAATTCCCATCTCCTATTCCTTAGAGAAATGTGACGCCAGCCCTGCCAGCCCTCCGGTCTGCAGGAGACATAGCTGGGGGCCGGAAAAGGGCTCCTGGCAAATGTTCCTTTGCAGTAAGATCCCTAGAAAAGGCCTGGCCATTCAAGCCGATTCATAGTTTCAACACAGGCTTCTTCCCCAAATCAGAGGAGCAGCAAGATTTGGGGTGCAGTAGAGACAGCAGGAACCAAAGAATCCACTTAGACCAACTCTGCTTGAGGTGGCCGGACATTGGAACTCAGAAAATGAATGATGTACCCTGCGTCACACACCTGCCAAGGGAAAGCCCCATAGGACAGGGCTACCCAGGTCCAGAAGGATTCCCTTCTGCCTCAGTGGCCCTGCTGCAGTTGGAGCAACCTGCTTTTTAAATCCTTTCAAAGGAACGGGTGACAGTCACTGAGAGTCTTCTGCACCCTGCCAAGGGGCCCTGCCGGAGTGACTAGCAACCCTCTCCCCAGCTGATCAGTTTTTATCTCTGAAATCTGTTTTTCTGCCTGCCTGCTTGGTGGTGGTAGTGATGTGAGAAGACCATGCTATTCAAGAAGTTCTTACAGGCATGTCAGAGGCTTTCACTGTAATGGCCTCATGGCTTTGTCTGGAGGCTTGTTCAAGGGTCCCTCAGCTTCAGATTGAAGATCTTTGGGTTCAGGTCCCTCTGTCTAACCCCAAGTTTAGACCTCAGTTCTTTTTCTTTTCCGGAACTGGAGACTGAACTCAGGCCCTTGTGCCTGCCAGACAAGCGCTTATTCTACTGAGCCATCTCCCAGGCCCCTAGACCTCGGTTCTTGACTTGCAGCTTCCCACCAACCCCAATCTCAGGACTGTACAGAAGCTGTGCTCCAACAGGGGAAGTCAGGGGTATCATTCCGGGCAGTTCTGGTTATGCTGGGCTCCCATACTCCCATCCATATATCCATGTGTACTAGAGTAAACTCAAAGGCTAGGGGAACAGGGGAGAAACACACCTCTGTCTCACCTTTACTGCTGACTGACACCTAAGGGAGATGAGGACTGTATGAAGCTACAGGGGTCAACTCATGCAAGGATGAGTCTTCAAATATCTGCTTCGAGATTAAATGGCCTGTCATTTTTTCTTTAAAAAGGAAAATAAAAAAGATGAGATGTAGTGCTGTGCTCCTGTAACCTCAGCTACTCTGGAGGCTCAGGCGGAACAAACTCAGAACAGCCAGGGGAATTTAGAAAGACCCTGTCTCAAGCAGGGAAGGTTCCATGTACAAGACCTAGGCTTCAATCTGCAGCATTGGAAAAAAAGTTTAAAAAGATGGGCAAGTTTTATATGTTTGGAAAATGGTAGGAATCCTCCAGGCCTAGGTTGATCAACAGATTAAGGTTTCCCAGTAGATCTTGACTCCTCGCCTGGCAAAACCCTTTTTCTTTTCTTGTCTCTGGAGGTAGAGATAGTGACAGCCCCCACACCCAGATGAGCAGTGACATTCAAATCAAAGGGTCCTCTCAAGAGCTACCCATAGGAGACTGGATGACAGCCCCTAAAGCCATCAGGTCCTAATGTTGTAGGCAACTGAATTAGAAATAGTATAGGCAGGCAGACAGGGCCAGGCCCTCAAGGAGACAGCACCGAAGATGAGATACCCTGCAACTGTGAGTGGGATGGCTGCTCCCGCAGTGGGCCAGACCTGAAGACCAAAGATCAAACAAATGCCGACCTCCCTAAAGATAAGCACCCTGATTGATCATCACCTTGAGGAGGCCAGGAAGAAGTACTAATCTGACTGCTACTGGCTACTGGCTAAACTCCTGTTCTATGTTCATGCCTCCTTGCTACGTGACTCACTTCCCCATTTGGTTCTAGATTTAATCAATCTTACCTGAGCAACGGTGCTTGTAACCTTATTGGTTGACCACAGTTTTGTTTCACCTCATGCCCACCTAAGCAAGTTTCCATGTTCTCCACCTTAGACCCACCTCACTGCATGGTTTTACTCTATAAAAATCCCTGGAAGAGACAGCTTCCCGGGACAATCCTCTCAGGTCCCCTTTCTGTCCCTCTCTCAGACAGAAGCTTTCTTTCCCCCAGTAAATATTTTGCTCTTAACCTCTGTTTGTTCCTACAATTTTCTTCAATTTTAGATAACACGAACTCATCCCGGGTACCTTTCAGGTCAAGAGTTTTATTCCCCTGTATCACCAATTCCTGGCACCTATAAATGACAGACTTTGCAGCTATGTCAAGAATCCAAAAATAGTGGGGCCAGGGAGACAAATCAGTAGAATAAGCACTTCCCTGGCAAGGGCAAGGGCCTGAGTTCAATCCCCAATTCCGCAAATAAAAAAATATAAATAAATAAATAAATCAAAAAATAGAAAGATGGTCCTCAACCAAGGTGCATAAACACTAAATGTCCTCATATGTCATTATGCGAGGGAGAGTTGACACACACAGATGAGACAGAGCAGTACACTATAGGTGAAGAAGTGGTGTGATGTGACCACAGGCTGAGGAGGACCAGCAGCCACCAGAAGCCAGAAGAGGTAAGGAAGATTCTCCCCTTGAAGGAAGAAGGGCATGGCCATTCAGTGCCTTTGAATGTGGCCCAGCGACACTGGTTTCCGACTCCCGGCCTCTAGAACTGTGGAAGGCTAGAAGTCTGTTGCTTCAACCACTGTCTTTAGCAGCTGCAGGGAATGAACACAGTGCTCAGAGGTTGGTTAATCCTGGTGTCCCAGTTCTAGTCACCTCGGGGCTGCCTTCTCCTAAGGGTCCCTTGTCCAGGAGCTGCACACATGGCAGCAGCAAGATGAGTCAGCCACGGCTAGACTATTCCTTGCCCCACAGAAGGCGCTCTGCCAGCAGCCACTGGTAATGGACAACCCCAGCATATAAGCAGGTGTATGTGTGGGTGCTACGCACATAAACAGTTCCCTTGAGGCTGGAGCTGCCTTGCTCAGGTGAGGGAGCTTCTTTCAACAAAGTGCAAAGAATGAGAACTGCTAGTCCAGACCCAAGAGCACTGTGGGCCACAGGCTGCCCTGGCTTCCCCTCTGCACAGGCTCCCAGCTGTTCTGCTCCACCTCTTCCTTCTGGGTGGTCTCAGTCTCACAGGCATCTGTGTGCTCAAGTCCACAGATAAATTTTTCTTTTCTTTGTCTTCACAATCTGCTCCTTCTTCTATGGTTTCTATCTCAACTAAGGACCCCAATTCCTCCTAGCTTCTCAAGCTAGAAGCCTCCATGTTGGCCTTAATTCCTCCACTGAGAACCTCCTACTCTTAACCCAACTCACCTCAGTTGGGTTCTTCTCAACTCAGCTCCTTCCCTCATGGAGACTTGCGACGGCCTCCAGATGGGCCTCAGGCCCCCAGTCTTCCTTATTCACCCTCCACACACTTAATGGTGACTCCCAACGGGCACCTCAGTAGAAGACGCTTGGCACTCTAGACGAGGTCCTGCTACTCTGACCTTAGCTCTCTCCCCTCTAGCCTGTCTTCTCATCATGCTCTATCAAACTGCTCACCTGTGCTCAGAATGCTCCTAG
Source organism: Ctenomys sociabilis (assembly GCA_004027165.1). Taxonomy (NCBI): domain Eukaryota; kingdom Metazoa; phylum Chordata; class Mammalia; order Rodentia; family Ctenomyidae; genus Ctenomys; species Ctenomys sociabilis. Next base: position 13,752 of record PVKA01046572.1, read on the forward strand.
AGCACCCTTGTCGTGTCCTCAGCCCACAAGATCCTCACACTTCCCTCAGGTGCCCTCTTCCTTGTACAGCCATCCTTGACCCATCCTGACACAACCAGTAATGTGGGAGTCCCTTCCCACCAAAGACAGCCTTGAGCGAGGCCTGAGACACCACGGGATAGGGTGGCCTGTATGTTAGGCCCAGCTCCGAGGCTTGGAGCCACCGGCCTTTGCACGCTTCCGTCCCTCTTGTACAGCTCCTCCAGCCTGCATTCACACCTACATCATCAACTTATCTTAGACAGTGGAGGATTTAGGCGGTTCCCTGACATAATCCATGTAGAAGGTAAAGGGCAGTATCCTGGTAGAGGCTGACACCTACTGGCCAAGATTCCGCAACCTAGCCCTACAGATTCCACACTGCTGACCCTGATTACAGGCGTGGGCAGGGCTTTATTAGAGACAACCATACCTTAAAGGCACAAAAGACTAGTAATTCCCACTAATAGGGTTTAAATTACAAATATTCCCTATAAAAGGGCCTCATAATATAAGTTATTACACTGTTACTAAAAATAAGCCTCCACAGAGGACTGGAATGTTTACAAAGCACCCTTTGCCCTTAAAACGCCAGAGAGGCCAGACAGAGCGGGCACTTTTGATACAACACACATTTTTCAGATGAGGAATTAAGGAAACGCATACAGCTGAAACCTGGGGATGGGAAGGGGTGCTCAAAGGTTAACAAATCATTTTGATTTAATGATGGTAAATAAATGAGCTTAATAAGGTGAATCATTGGCAGAGCAGAGTTGAGCTGTGGAAGCCACTGGCTGGGTGATTCCCGCTCTCCTCCCCTTAGGGACTCCTGCAAGCAGAGCTCTCACCAGCTTGAAGGATATCAAAGCAGGACCTGCACTAGGTCTGTCCTCCAGAGGTTCATGTGCTGGAAACTTGGTCCTCAGATGGTGGCGCACAGGCGGTGGGACCTTTAAGAGGTGGAGCCTACAGAGAGGCTTTGGGTTGGAAAAGGTTAAAGCTGTTTGATGCCACCCCTTGGTTAGGTCTCAGGAGGGTTGATATACAAAAAGTAGGCTTGGCCATTCCCTCTGCTCT
>PVKA01046573.1:0-14846 GCA_004027165.1 Ctenomys sociabilis
CTCTCTCTCTCTCTCTCTCTCTCTCTCTCTCTCTCTCTCTCTCTCTCTCTCTCTCTCTCTCTCTCTCTCTCTCTCTCACACACACACACACACACACACACACACACATTTTAACACTCACTGTGGGTTGCTGGGGTTTACCATTCTGCATACTCCACCTCAAGACCTCTGATAGTCACAGGTCCAAAGTAAAGTAGGGCAAGACAGTCCAGCATTCCACAACAATAGTGAGTTATTTAAAGAAGTTGTCGACCATAGCCATTGACAGCTCAGCTTAATATTATGGCCCTGCGAATTATACTTCATTTTTATACTTTTCTCCTGGATGGTTAAGACCTAGATAGATGAAGACTTATATACCAACAAATGTACTTTATATTTCTTATGTGGTCAGTGAAGTCCCCTCAGGGTTTATCTTGCAATCCTGTACCCTAGTCTGTAGATCCTTTGTCTGTGTCATCCATGTGGATGAGTCACGGCCAATGCTTGACCAGTTTGCTCTCTGTGAGAGCCTGAGAGAAAGTTTTCTCTCCATGTGACTCTCCCCAGGCACACTATAGAACTTCAATCTCTTTCCTCTGTGGCTCCATAATCTCCTTGTTCAAAAAATTGTGTTGTCGAGTTCAAGCACCTAAGTTAGTTGAATGACAATGGAGTGCCCACCTTTGACAGGTGTAGACAAAGGAAGGGGTATAGAAAGAAAAAATCATGATGTGTGTGTATGGACAGTACAGTTGGGATAGATAACGCTGTGCTTCTACATAATCCTATGAGAGGCAAGATTTGCACTGATGGTGGTTGGACAGGATATTATGTCAGCTTCTAGTACTATGGTCATCCACTAGGAATATAATTATTGAATTTTTTATATAATTCAGGTATAAAAAATAAGATAAGTAAACAGCTACATTCTTAATTTACTGATAAGCGACATCTGATATAATAATGTCTGTAAGTATAATATCATGTATGCATCTTGTACGATACCAAAGCAGTATGAAAACAGTTTGCAATGTATTGATTTATCGAATCTGTCTTGTTAAGGTGTCTTAAAACTGTCTGATTTATATTTGTACTTCAATAAAATAAAAAATAAATTAATAAAAATAAATAAACAAAATAAAGTAGGGCAAGAAGTGAATCCAGAATCAGAGCAGCCAGTGAGTTTGCAACACTGAAAGATATTTTATTCTGTGTATTTTTAAAGTTCTTAAAGTTTATAAAGTATTATTAAAATAACAATTATTCACATCTCTATTATGCATTATAGTATTTATAGTACCTCAATGAACAATTCAACCTTTGCTCCTCAAGACAGCTCAGTATTCATTTGAAGAAATTGCTGAAAATGTAAAAACATGGTCTTTATCAAGAAACATAGATTATTGTTCCCATACACAAAAAATAATTGCTAGAATACAGTCCCGTATTATGAAGCAAAAATATCTAATGGAAACTGTTCTGTTCCACAAAGCATTAAACTCTAAAATTCTTATCTCTTAAGAGATATGATATTAATTTTATTTTACAGATAAAGAAAACATGTCTCTTGGAAGTTAGATAATTTGTTCAGGGAAATATAACAAATAACAGAGTCAGGCCTCAAATCTTCTGAATTTTTGCTACCTTAACATTTGGAACTACCATTCAACTGAAAATGGCTGCCATCCTCCCTTTCAAAAAATAGGCAATGACTAACTGAAGCTACCTTGCTAAAAGACATCTTTTATCTCACTTGCTCATAAGCCAAGTACTTTCACAAAAAAAGATGAGCTTCCCTTATAGGAAGCCAACTTTCTATCCAATTGCCATGAAACTTTTCCTTTTTACCTAACAGGTAAACAGTCATATAGCCTCATTAATTTACAGAAAAGATATGAAGACATAATGCACCAAACACAGCTCCAGCCCTACCTTCAATCTTGCAGCATTATGTCACATGTCATCAAAGCCTCTGGTCTGCCCACTGTCCCACTGCAGAGAGTTTACACAGATTAGAAACTCTGTTGTCTATAAAAATTTCATCTTTCATGATTTACAGCCCCTAACCTTCACAGTGCAGTTCTACCAAGGACAGAAACACAGGCAACAGGGAGAGATCGAGATATCACAATCCACTCTACACATTAGGCTATATACCAAGAAGATCGATAACCAGTACAATGGAGAAGAGATTACATACTAAAGACAACCCTAACCTTTACCCTAACCTTCTGTACATCTTTCTAAAAATTCGAAAGGCAAGCCACTCAACTCAGTTCTAATTAATTGACTCATGCACTTTATGGCTCATGTATTCTAGTTAGCTCTTTTCTAATTTACCATTGCCTCCTACTAACTTAAGTAGGATTCTTAAGTAACTCGACAACATTGTGATCATCTCCAATTAGAGGAGTGAAAAGGACATCATCTTTGGCTTGGAATTTAATCAGTTTCAGGCTTAGGTGAGACCAGTCCCAATGAATGGCCTCACAAGCTGGCTTGCAGAGCCACAAATCACTGGGGCCACAGACAATCCAGTGTCAGGTCCAGCCAGATGAGGTAATTGGGTGGTGTCACCACACATATTGCTTCCCAGACAATATAAGGCAGACACCCAAACCCTGCATTACCTCCTCAAAATTGTCTCTCACCTCTCAAAAACAAAAACAAAAAAAAAAAAAAAATAAATGACTATGACTAACTTCTTCTGAACCTTCCCTCAAACAACCCTGACTCCTATATTTTCATACCTCTTTAATCTGTTTTTTCCTAGTTCTCAGCTCACTTTCAACTTCTATTAGTACCTGGTTCCTTGCTTTGGCTTTAATCCAGCATAATCTTCAGCCATCTTCCTGGGTTTATGGATTTCAGCTCCAGCTCTGCAAAATTACTTTATTCTGCTCAAATAGATTTCCTTTAGTCAGATCTGATATATTCATTGATCAAGAACAACTTCTGACCGTTTACAACCCATTTGGGCCAATACAATAATAAGACACTGAGGGGTACAGGGTGAATCAAGAACAAGATGAAGCTGCTACAAATCTGCTCAGAAAACCCAGTAGGGGGCAAAAAAGGATCTCATGCTTAAGGACTATACCATTTGTGGTGGTGATCCTGCAGAGGAAATGAGAAAGAACCTAATAGCCGGAGAGGCAGGATCAAACCACTGTGGACCCCGGGGGAGGGCCTAAAAGAAACTGATCCTTAGTGACGCAGGATCAAATCATTGGTGCAAGAAAGAAGGGGGGGGAGGACACTGATGCTCTCCAGACAGGAACAAACCATTGAGATATTTAGGGAATTGAACAGGGATGTTTTTCTATAAGGTGCCTTCTAAGCACTCTGTGAAAGAGCTGGACAAGAAGAGCAAAGAAAAAGAACATAAAAGGGGCTAGTAATCTGTAAAATAGGATTCCACTATTGATAGAAAGGCAATGCTATTCTGAAAAGCAGGACCAAACCACTGTTAAAGAGAGGGGAGTTAAAGGTGTTGACATTTCTTAAAGCAAATTTAAATCCCTTATGATAAAAGAGAATGCAATGCTTTGTAAGACAGAATCAAATCTGTCTTATGATTAATAAATGGTGTTTGAATACATTTTCTCATCTGCTCTTTATCTGCCTTGTCAGCTGAGTCACACCATCTTGCCACAAAGACCTCTGCAGAAATTCTCAGCTATGCCAGATAGTTGCTAGGAAACAGTGAAACAGCTGGTTGGTGAACCTTGCCTTTTAGACATTGGTCCCTGAGTTTCTGGAAGAGAAGGAATATGTATGCACATGAAAAAGTTGGACAATAAATTGAGATGTTATAATCAGATGCTAGGTGGGTATGGAAAAAGACAAAACACTTTCAAAAATGAAAATAAGAAAAGTGATTGGGAAATGATTGTCAAATGGAAGCCTCAGCATTGATAGAGTGATCGATTCTATTACCATCCTAGCAATTCATGCTTGAATACATTTTGTGAAAAAGTAGTAGTTCTAACTTCTTGGACAGGCTATCATATTTTCTTGTCACTCTGGTCATTATGGTTATAACAGCCAAAATTTCTAAACCTTCACCGTTTCTGTCCAGTAATGTGACTTCTGTCTTCTAGAGTAAGGACTGGCAAACAAGAGTTTGCAGGCCATATCCAACCCACTGCCTATGTTTTGTGCAGACTGTGAGCTAAAACTACTTTGAAAATTCTTAAATGTTGAAGAACATCAAAAGAACAGTATTTTATGGTACATAAAGTTTTTATATTTTATATAAAAACTACATTTCAGTCCATGGGTAGTTTGACTGAAATATGGCCACACACATTCATTTGCATGTATCTATGACTGCTTTCCTGCCATCAAGGCAGGGTTGAGTAATTGTATCAAAGATATTATGATCCTTAAAACATGTCCCATTTTAGAATAAATTTTCAAACTCCAGATCTAGAACAAAAATAATCAGTTTTTAACAAGATTCTGCTGAAGTAAAAATGGAATGGTAATGATAGTTATGATAAAGTGAGGAGATATCACATAGAATCCCACATCTCAAGAGAAGGAAGGGAACTTGTATGAAAATCCTCAGAATCCACAATGACTTCAAGTCACTTCTCATGGACTCTAGGGAAAAAAAGATAAGATTTAGTTTCTGTAGCAATTTAGAAGTCTCTAAGAACAATGGGCAGTACCTGGAAAGTAAGGTTGAGATCAAACTGAAAGGCTCCAACCACCACATAGAGTTGCTTCGCCATTCTGAAAGCAAGAAAGGAGCCACCACCAGGATTTGGATTGCATAGTTTTAAGTCACAAAAAGTAAAATGCAAGATTGATGGATATGATTAATGTTTCCAGATATTATCCTCTTTCTATCCCAGCTCTGGAAAAGTTCTACACATCTCAAAAGTTCATGTCATTCTGGCCATTCAGGTTCAAATCGTATAAACACACTGTGACTGGAGGTCAACATCCTATAGTGTACTGAAGATTTTATGTCAGATTAGTGTGAAAGGATTTCTACCTTAAGGTACAAAATGAATCTGTCAACAGAGGCCAAAGGAAATGGACCTGGATATCCTCTTTCACCAAAAGACCTGAGCCCACAGAGGAAAGATATAACAGAATTTTTCTTTGTATTTTCATGGACCCTGGTTTATTGATAAAACTATTTATCCAACAGTTTAGCAGCCCCTTTAGTAGTCTCCATATAAACAGGGACTCACTTAGAGAGATGTCAGGCACTTTAGGAACTGTGACATCTGTTGACAAATGTCTACCTTTCTAAAGTGGATAGGTTAGAAAGGACTGAGTCCTGGTGATATGTTCTAGCCAAGAATGGACTACAGTGACCATGAATAAATGGTCCAAATGCCAAAAGTCCCTAGTGTCCCATAAGGCCTGCCTTTATAGAATCAGGGCTAAATGTTTTAGGTAGAAAGACAAAGCTGATAGTTCTGTCTTCCAAGCATCCAGTCCCATTTTCCATGGCCTCTGTTCATCCTGGACCAAGGTTACTGCTGGACTCGAGAAATTAAAGATGAAAATAGGCCCTTGGCCTAAAAGGGTGGCTTTTCACAAGTGATCTTTCCCCCAATGACCAAATCAAATGCTGCTTGCCAAGGCAAAAAGCCAGCCAGCCGCTCCTGAACTTTGCTGGCCAGCACCAAGGTCCAGAGTCAACAGTGCATAGACAGGTCTGCTATTTAGTTCTTTCTCATTCCTCAAACATCAAGTTTCCCTTCACTGAATCTAAAGAATCAAGTACAACCCTAAATCATCTCTAGGGTCAAGGAAAAAGTAAAAGAAATCTCCTATGGGTCTGAATTACAGAAATTTGCCACCATCCCCACCCACATCTGTCCCCTTCTTCTTCTGGAGGTTAACCACACCCACAGCCCTCCATTGAGGGATAAAAAGAAGGCATACAGGAATGAGCAATCAGTGTGTTCTTCCTTGCCCAGAGGCAAAGCTGAGAATTTATTTTATTTTATTTTATTGAGAAACAAATAGCAATGAGACAGTATCAAAACTGATTAATAGGACAGTTTCAATAATTAATACATTGTACATTGTTATCTTCTTAGTGGTTATCCATAGTACAAGAAACAGACAGGATATCCTGTCCAAACACTATTAGTACAGATCTTTCTACTCATTGAATTAAGTGAAAGAAACTGTACATTTATGCTAATTATTCTGTATATACAGATACAAAATGGTCTTTCCTTTATATCCCCTTTTGTTTAGTACTGTCAGAGATGAGTATTCCATTGGCTTTTAAATACTATAAGTGCATCAATTTAACAAAACAAAGAAATATTTAAAAAAATTTTAAAAAAGACAATCCAACACAGCCCAACAGTTCACAGTAGTAGTGGGTTGTCCACAGAAGTTGTTGACTTGAGCCTTTCACAGCTCAGTATATTAAGATGGCTTTACTTTTTATACTTCGTTTTTATACATTTCTGCTGGATGGTTAAGACCAAGATAGAACAAGACCTATATAACAAGAAATGTAATTTTTGTACATGATAAGATGAGTCACATACCCTCAGAATTTATCCTGTACCCACACTTTGTAGATCCTTTGACAGTGTCAGCCATGTGGATGAGTCACAGCCATTGCTTCACCAATTTGCTCTCTGTGAAAGCCTGATAGAATGTTTTCTCTCCATGTGACTCTCTTTATCACTTTCCTCTGTGGCCCTATAATCTCCTTGATCAGAAAATTTGGGACACAACTGAGTTATAGGATGTTACAGTATAGGTTCTCCTATGTCCTGAGTCTTCACTGACCTTGAAAGGCTAAGACCTTACAGCCCTTCTTTTTCTCTAATTTATGATCTGCAAACTTCAGTTGTTAACCCTCCAGAAGAGGAACTTATTATTACCCTGCAGCATATGCAGTTCAATTTACCTTAACTATCTAAGTATCAATAATCTTAGGCATGACATAGAACAGGTATTTTCCATCAAGTATTGATATGTTAAACTTTACGTTCCTACAGAATATAAAGAAAAAATGTTTATTCCTAGTTTTTAAATTATTTTTTCTTCATATTCTGTAGAGAATTTTTTTTTAATATGGAAATCAATCCGTCTTCCTGAATTTAGTAGCCAGGCTTCTACATCTTGAGGGGGCATGGTGTAGGGAGTGGGCCGGGATCAGGGAGGAGCCAAAATTTTCCTAAAAGGGACATGGAAAGATGAAAAGGCAAAAAAAAAAAAAAAAAAAGAAAAAAGAAACAAAAGGGAGAGGTTAATACTTAAGACTATGAAAAAGAGAACCCCTTTCTTCTAACATACAGAAATCTCATCTAAGAGTGTAAAAATCTTGGTAATGGAAAAGCTAGAAAATGGCACCATGCTGGTTATGAAGGTTTTTGTCTGTATGGAAATAAGCAATTTTCCTGAACTATGTTCATGATGCTCAGGTCTTCCCTAATAGTAATCACAGATATTCTAAAATAATAGTAGCCATCATGTAGCTAGCACCGACCATGTAGCTATCAATGTTTGTTCATGCAAAACCCCAGGATGACAGTCATTGCTCAGGATTACTCCAAGTCATTTTAAATTATTTTCTGGGTGTGGTGATTCACACCTATAATCTCAGAGCTAAGGAGTCTAGGCAGGAGGATTTCCATTAGTTTGAGGCCAGTTTGAAATTACATGAGCTCAAGAGTAGCGGGAACTACAAAATAAGACCCTGTTGTCTTGAAAATTTAAAACCAGAAAAGGATATATTTTAAATTTTTTAAGGGAAATACATATTATTGACTACTATTAAGGTTTTTATATTCAACTACTCCACAAATAGAACTGTTACATATTTCTTTGGGTTTAGCACTTGTATGGAAAAAAACTTATTGAGACATAAGGATGCAGTGAATCAAATACCTCTTGGGAATCTTTCCTGCATATGTTACTCAGATTGTTTTATGTAATCCTCAGATGTTATAAGGTATGTTTTAGTACTGTTGTCATTTCTAGGGAAACTAAAGTTCTAACAAGTTAATATACCTAATGTACAAACATGATATATGAATCTAATAATGGAAGACTATAAGGACTGTGTCCTTAAACTATTTGAAACATCACTTTCCCATAATTGGCTTTGCATATATTGCACACAGCAACTTGAAGAATGCCTTGATAGGCCAAGGGATCTTTATGTTATGTAAACAGCATTCCTATTATACAAGTTCAGAATTTATTAAGTCATAAATCACCACACATACCATAGGAGGCATGGGGAAATGGTTTTCACTTATATTTAATGTATATATATTATACATATCATGAAGCCAAATTCTAGCTTTCTTTCAAACTGTTTTAACTTCTCAACTTCTTTTAGACAAATATTTGGGAGACCTCATTATGGTTCAGATATGAAAAGTCATATGTTGAATGCTTGGTCCCCAGTGCAGTAGTGGTCAGAAGCAGGTCCTTTGGGAGGTGAATGGATCATGAGGCCTATAACATCCTCAAAAGATTTTATCTATTGATAGATTCTAGCAATTGAGCTATTAAGAGGTGGTAGACAGCCAAGGAGGTAGGAACTACTTGGAGGAATACACCACCACAGTCATGTCATTGAAGGAGTATTTCGCCCCATGCCTTTCCCTGCTTCTGGATGCTATAAGGTAAGCAGGTTCTCCAACACACACTTCCCAACATGATGAGCTTCCTTACAGAAGGCCTAAGGCCAACAGGTTTCTGTCAGTCATGCACTGAGATTTCTGAAACTAAAAGCCAAAATACTTATTTCCCCCTTTAAATTGCTTTGCACAGTTGTTTTGTCACACTGATGGAAAGTTAGTGAACTTTTACACAGATGTTTTGTCACACTGTTGGAAAACTAGTAGACTTTGCATGCCTAGTTAAATCTTACCTTAAATTTCAGTTATTTTGATCCATTAAGTTTTATTTTTGTGTTATAGTATAAAAGGTAATGTCCTTTAATCAATGAAATATAAAATAGCCCTCATACTCACTATTTTACTAAGGAAAGTGAACCAGAGACCAAAATATAGAGAAAGGTAGTGAAGATAATCCCAGAAAAAAGGAGCCAGAGTCATGATTGAACCATGCCTGAAGGCTGTCCAACCTCTGGACTCTCTTGTTTTATGAGGCAATAAATCCCTTTTGTTTTACTCTATTTGAGTTTTTTAGTAATTTTTAAGTAAAGCATTCTTAGAGTTATTTCCTAAATCTCTTAGCACAGTGCTTAGTATACCCATTCATTAAAACCTCATTCCAATGTCAATTTCTCACTGAAGATTGCTTTAAAGCACAAAATAACAATGTACTGCTCCATCCTTTGTGTACGCAGAGACTTGCGTAACTTTAAAGTATGACATACCTTTCCCAATGAAATATAAATCTGTAGTGCCTTATAAAATACCTAGCACATTAAGTGAACCTCAATAAGTGTGTCATGATCTAAAGTAAAAGGAAATATTAATCATTCAGTCAAGGTCATTTCAATACTCTTCCTTCTAATAGGCAGAATGATGCCTGACAAACCCTATTAGTACTATGGATCCAAAGCCTCAGGATCTTTTACCTGCAACAGTTCCAGGAATATACAAAACAGCAGTGAATGGCAATACTTATTCTGTTTTCGCAGCATGCAACAACCTGCTCCAAACCCAATGGAAATGAATGCAAAGGTTGGTAGGACAATTCCTGGGTCCAAATGGAGACAATCCATATAGTACATTGATTGGTACCACAAATGCAGTCAACTACCATCACGGTAAGAAAATGATATTTTCTAGAAGACCTCCAAAATAAATCCATTCAATTATTTCCTTTGTGTGACATCTCTAGGCATGCAGTTCTATAACAAAATTACAACTGTGTTAATTGATAACGTTGGCTCTTTTCAAATGCCAGTTACTCACTGTGTAATAGTTTCCTCCCATTCCAAATTCCCACTGTACTATACACACTTTACTATTACCATTTTTCCCATTGTCTTGTAATTATCTCCATATTGCCTTTCTCACTACAGTATGAGTTTCTTGAGAATATTAATTTTGTTTTCTCAGTCTCTGCAATCCCCTGCGCCAAGCACAATGCCTAAAGAATGAGAGCTACACAAAAAGTGTCTTTTAATGAAATATTAAATCTCTTTTAAAGTAATGGATTAGATTTAATGTCAATCAATCTGATTGTGAAATAGAAACATTTAGAATTTGAAAATGATGGTAGAAGTCATAAATATGAGCTTACCTTGCCCAACTACTAGCATATTATAATTTTTCAAGTCAAGTATCCACTCAAACCGTGATTTCTTTCTCATCAAACTTAGGCAACTGTAAACATATCCTATATAGCTGTTGTCAAGGAGAGATTTTCCTTGTATATGCCTTCCTCATTCAGACACACTTCAATTAATATTAACACCAGTTTGGCATGAACAACATCAGGCTAGAATATTTGAGATGTCATTCAGAAATGAGAAAGATGATAGGGGAAAAGGTCATTTTGGAATGCCAAAATAAAACCTCCCAAATTGAATTACTCACTGCTTTTTATATAAGCTCTATAAATTTTGTACCTTTACATTTTTTTTCTCATGCTAATTCAGAGGTAAAAAATTACTTCCTTCCACCCTTTTCTCAATAGCAAGGACTATTCATCAAAACCTCACTCAAATTCTATCTTTATAAATCTTTCCTGAGAGCCGGGCATGGTGGCGCATGCTTGTAATCCCAGCACTCGGGAGGCTGAGGTAGGAGGATTATTGTGAGTTCAAGACCAGCCTGAGCTACAAAGTGAGCTTAAGGCCAGCCTGAACTGCATAGTGAGACCCTGTCTCAAAAAGACAAAAAAATTAAATAAATAAATAAATAAATAAATAAATAAATAAATAAATAAATCTTTCCTGATACACCAACCCTTCTCGTTCATAGATTTATTTCTCACCCTTTCAGATTTCCTCAGAGCACCTGGCTTCTAGCACTACTACTGTTCTTTTTTTTCAGTTAATGTCTCTCCGATTTATCCTTTCTTCCTAGGAAATCGCCTCTTTCCTGAAACATTAAAATGAAAGTTTGCTTGGCACTACTCCAGGGTATGATAAAGGCAGACTTAAAAATACAGACCAGACGGGGCTGGGGATATGGCTCTTTGGACTAAGTGCTTCCCTGGCAAGTGCAAGATCCTGAGTTCAGTCCCCAGTACTGCAAAAAAAAAAAAAAAAAGAACAGAACAGAGACTAGCAAGTGAGGACTGATGCCTTGACTCTACATGAGATAAGCAGACCCACACTGAAGGAGTGGAACACAACCTCCATATGAGAGAGAAGACAGGCACTGGAAAAGCAACGCCCCACCCCCAGAGGAGCACATTATGTGGCAGGAGAACAGAAGACTTACCAACTCACTAGATTCTACATGAACACAACACTCATGGAAGGAAGGGAACAATCATATTCCATGAGACTCCACATTAAGTATAACAGGCCACTACAATCCTTGACTTGCAGCCTGCATACAGCACAGAGCAGGGATGATTGCATTCATCTGCCAACTGGAGGAAGGACATGCCTTCACTTGAATGGTAACCACAGCCTTGGGAGAACGAACAGAGTGACCTCTGCACAAGGAGCCCATTTCAAAGACTCATAGGCCCTAAAGCTAGGCATTAAAAAAAATCACTACCTGGATCACAAGACTGCAAATTGTGGAAAGAAACCACTCACTCAATAATATAGGAGTTTTTACTTCAATTAATTTATGATTGTGTGCTATTTTTATCTTTCCATTAACAGGCTTTTTTGTTGTTTGGGTTCCCCAACATTTTCACCTCTTAGTTTCTTCTTTTTCCTTTTCAATTTTCTTCTCTTCCTTTTTATCTTTCTGCTATTTCCTGATTTTGCTGTTTTGCCTCTTTTTCGTTCTTTTTACTGACAGCTCTGTATCACAATTAGTTACCCTTTATTCCTCAATAAGACCTCCATCATGATTTTCTCTTGATTTTTAAAACTCATTAATTTTGCAAAATTTGCTATTTTGATTATGTTTTGCTTTTCTTATGAATCTCTAAGTACATGGTTAACTTTATGCTATCTCTCTTGAAAACAGTGCTATTGTTAATAGAGGTAACATTCAATTTAGTAGATATGTACTATAGGTGAATATATGGTTTGTTTTCGTACTCATACTGCAATTACAAATTGCAAGGTCAGTGAAGACTCAGAACATAGGAAAACCTGTACTGTAACATCAGGGAACTCAGTTGTGCACCAAATTTTCTGATCAAGGAGATTATGGAGCCACAGAGGTGTGCAATCAATGAGGTATAGTGTGCCTAAGGAGAGTCACATGGAGAAAAAACTTTCTCTCACGCTTTCACAGACAGCAAATTGGTCAAGTAATGGCCATGAGTCATCCACATGGCTGACACTGATAAAGGATCTACAAAATGCAGTAAGGGTTACAGGATAAATCCTGAGAGGTCTTGACTGACCTTATTAGATACAATGGTTGCATTCCTTGTTGTATAGGTCTTACTTTATCTTACTCTTCACCATCCAGCAGAAAGGTATAAAAACGAGGTATATAAAGTAAAGCCTTATTGATACGATGAGCTGTAAAAGGCTCTAGTCAACAATCCTGTGGATAATCCACTAGTATTGTGGACTGTTGGGCAGTGTTGGAGTGTTTTGCTGAATTCAGCACCTATACTATTTAAATGCCAATATAAAACCCATTTCTGACAGGATTAAACAAAAAAAAAAGGGATACAAGGAAAGAAACATTTTATATTTGTATAGACAGAATAGTTAGGATAGATACACAGCCACTTTTCTGGATTCTATGAAAAGAGAGATTTGCATTAATAGTGTTTGGACAGGATATGCTGTCTGCTTCCTGTGCTATGGATAACCACTAAGAAGATAACAATGAACAATGTATTAATTATTGAAAATGTCCTATTAATCGGCTTTGAAACTGTCTCATTGATATTTGTCTCTTAATAAAATAAATATTTTAAGAAAAGATTTCTTATCTATTCACAAGATAGGTGATTTTTGGTATGTAAGGTTTGTTAATGTTCAGTTTATATTTAATATTATAAATGTTGCTGACTTTCATTACTTTATCCAAGTTGATATCGCTATTCCTATAAATTAGTTTACTTACCACACCAGTTTACAGTTCAACTTGAGATCTTTAATACTAGTATTCTTATACCGTCTCAGAGTATGGAATTATAGAACAAATAAATACATGAAAAAATGTTCCACATCACTAGAAATCCGTACATTTGTTATTACATAGGTCTTGCCCTATCTAGGTCTTAACCATGCAGCAGAAAAATATAAAAATGAAGTATACATCGTGGGGCCATAATATTAAGCTGAGCTATAAATGGCTATGGTCGACTACTTCTTTGAATTACTCACTATTATTGTGAAATGCTGTACTGTGTTGGATTGTGGTGTCGAGTTCAAGCACCTAAGTTAGTTGAATGACAACGGAGTGCCCACCTTTTATAGGTGTAGACAAAGGAAGGGGTGTCAAAGAAAAAATCATGATGTTTGTGTATAGATAGTATATTTGGGATAGATAACGCTGTGCTTCTACATAATCCTATGAGAGGCAAGATCTGCACTAATGGTGGTTGGACAGGATATTATGTCGGCTTCTAGTACTATGGTCATCCACTAGGAAAATAATTATTGAATTTTTGATATAATTCAGGTATAAAAAATAAGATAAGTAAGCAGCTACACTTTTAATTTACTGATAAGAGACGTCTGCTATAATAATGTCCGTAAGTATAGTATCATGTATGCACCTTGTACGATACCAAAACAGTATGAAAACAGTTTGCAATGTATTAATTTATCGAATCTGTCTTGTTAAGTTGTCTTGAAACTGTCTGATTTATATTTGTACTTCAATAAAATAAAAATAAAAAAATAGTTGTAAACATGCAAGCAGTATATGGTAGATATACCCTGAAGTAATGAGCCATACCCTTATGTGAACCCTTCACAGAGTACAGGTAGCACCATCAACTTCATTTAAATCAAGAGACTATGACAATGGTAATGGTATCATTTCTTTGCTTACATTGTTATACATAAATTTCTAGATGACACAGAAAGTCACTTCAAGATTGTACAAAAAGGCCAGCCAGGCAGCTCAGCAGACGAAAGTGCCTGCTTAGGCAGAATGCGAAGGCCAGGGTTGGAACTGTAGCATGCTATGCTAGCCCTACTTCTGCATCTAAAGAATGCTGTGACAGGACTGAGACTGGACGTGGTGGCACAGGCCTGTAATTGGGAGGCTGAAAATGATGATCACTGATCACCGATCTATGATCTGCGTAGTGAGACCCTGTATATCTTGTAGACCCTATCCTAAATAGAAAAAAATATAACAGTGGAATCTGAATTTACATCATATTCTAGAAGTGGAAAGGCTCCCTGAAACCTGACTGGCAAGTATCTTTTGATGAACTACAGAGTTTTTTTTTGTTGTTGCTGTATTTTGTGCAGGATTTCACTACACATGGTGGACTCACAGTGATTCTCTTGTTTTTAGCCTCCCCAGAACTGGGATTACAGATGTGCAACACCACGCCCAGACTCAGTCCCCAGGTCAGCACACTGTAGCTCTGCTTAGGAATAACCCGGATGAAGACAGAAAACGACTGAAGATAGAAAATGATGTACACACATCTAGCAGCTCTGTTTTCTTTAAGATAATTCTTTGCTTAGGAGAAATCTAGACCATGGTATATACTAAAAGAACCATAAGTAGCCCACAAACTGAGTTGGTATGAAATTAGATTTATTGTGAAATTCCTAAGAACTAAGTATACAATTTTACACAAGTAATTTTAATTCAGTTGTC
>PVKA01046574.1:0-14846 GCA_004027165.1 Ctenomys sociabilis
TATAAGTTTTGATCTACCTAGGTCTTAACCATCCAGCAGAAAAGCATAAATGTATAAAAATGAAGTATACATCATGAGCCCATAATATTAAGCTGAGCTGTAAATGGATATGGTCGACAATTTCTTTGAATAACTCCCTATGGTTGCAGAATGCTGGACTGTGTTGGATTGTGGTGTCGAGTTCAAGAACCTAAGGTAGCTGAATGTCAACGGAGTGCCCACTTTTGACAGGTGTAGACAAAGGAAGGGATGTAGAAAGAAAAAATCAGGATGTGTGTGTATAGACAGTACAGTTGGGATAGATAACGCTGTGCTTCTACATAATTCTATGAGAGGCAAGATCTGCACTAATGGTGGTTGGACAGGATATTATGTCGGCTTTTAGTGCTATGATCATCCACTAGGTAAATAATTATTGAATCTTTGATATAATTCAGCTATAAAAACCTGTAAATATAATTTCATGTATGCACCTTGTACAATACCAAAACGTTATGAAAACAGTTTGCAATGTATTAATTCATCTGTATGGTTAAGGTGTCTTGAAACTGTCTGATTGACATTTGTATTTTAATAAAATAAAAATAAATGGAAAAAAAGATTAAAAAAAATAAAATAAAATCTTCATTTCATTTTCTAAAATAAAAACATTTAATAAATACATAGAGTGTATGTGATAATTACATGAAAACCATGATAATATTTTTACTTTTTTCAAAATATTGCATGAACTAATTTTAATATTTTTGTCAACCTTTTTCTTTGAATATATTATTTTTAAACATTGCACTACTTGTCTCTTATGTATGTATGATGAAACACAGATCATGAAAACATTGCACTGGTTTTTTTTTATGGAAAAACAAATAAAAGGAGAAAAATTTCCAAATAATTCAATGATTTATCTAGTTTTAAAAATTTAAGTGTCACTTACCAAAATTGTTGCTTATACAAAATAACGTGTTAGAACAAGCATTACATCTTTTATTGGTTGTTGGTTATGAATGCATGTGTTTAAGCGTATGCATGTACTGCACTGTTGTTACTAAATATTTTCCTTAAATAGTCAAAATACCCTATATATCTTCTCAAATTTAGTAGGAATGACAGTATAAGGGAAAAACATAGGAAATACCTGTATTCTCTAATTTGTTTCAATAAATTTGTAAATAATTAGCACTGGTTGTTTTATGTATTTAGGACTGGGTGTATGGGGTTTACAGGATCTCACTATGAAGATCAGATTCATAATGATTCTTCTGTTTTCAGTCTCCCAAGCACTGGGCTTATAGACATGCACCACCACGCCCAGTTTCAATCTCCTTCTCAGCACACTCTGGGGGCGGGGCATGCAGGATAGGCCAAGGATCAAACCCTGTGTCTGCCTAAAGAAGTACTTGAATCTGCTGAGCTATCTGGCCAACCCTAAGCACTCTGCCTTAAAATTTTATTTTAAAGCAGAAAGAGACACAAACAACAATGAGGACATGAATTCAATTCCCAGTACAAAAAAAAATTAAAAATGATTTAATACAAATTTATGTTACACTATATTTCTTCTTTAGAATACCTTCTGTTGAGTTCCTTTGCTATTCCATTTCCCTTCTCCATTATGTTGATGAAAGTGAAGACAGAGTTTGCATTAGCTTTTCTCCATACTTGTTCAGACTTTTTGTTTCTTTGATATTTTTAGTCACTGTATAACTTCAAATCAAAGGTTCAAAGTGCCCTCTTTATGATATTTTACAGATTCTGTGTACCCCTAGCACTGGTCTCTACCTCTTCAGATGAATGTTTGCATAAGAGTGTTCCTGTACATGTTAATATTTCTTATAATTACTATATCTATAAATTCAATCTTCAAGCGAAATAATTTTTATCACTTTATATTTTTTAAAAAGATGTGAAAATATCTGTGAATTATAGGATAATTGTTGGACTTTAATCCTGAGTGAGGTAAAAGAAATAGAGCTGGATAGAAAGCTATACGAATTATGACAACAAAACAAGGAGATAGACCAACATTTTTCATCCACAGTTAAAAAAAATTAGCATCCTACTTTGGGATAAATGTGGATAGCATTTATTAACATGCATAGGGATGGAGAAATAGCATAAAAATATGCCTGAGAAGCACAGGGTCTTCAGTTTGATCCCTAGTATGAATAAATAAGTCATTATATAAAAATGAAAAAAATAGAATTAACATCCTATTTTGGAATAGATGTTGATTAGTAAAAGACAAGATTTCCTGGGGTCCTATAATATAGACTAGAGGAACACAAATATATATATATATATTTACATATATATATATATATATGTATATACATATATATATTCATGAATTTATTTATTTATATATGTACATTCATGAATGTATGAGTATGTATGTATTTTTTCACATACATATATATGTGTGTACATATATATACAAATATGTATATATTTATTTTGTATTTTTTTCTTTTGAAATGTTTCTGTCACATGATTTACTATAATATACTGCAAGAGCTCATGTATTGTCTGGTAAGATACTTAAATGAAAATACTGAGGAACTCAAAATATAAATTAAAGAGAAAAATACAACCTTACCTAAAGGGTAAAGGCAGATAGATCTTTTGTACAGAGGTATTGGGAGAAAGAGGAAGAAAGAAGTTGTAAAGTGAATTAAGATGTCCTGCTTGTCAATAATGATTCCCCATGAGGAATGTCATCATCAAAAATTTCTGCTAACAAAAGGAAAAACTGAAAAGAATAGTTTGAGGAAGTTATATCATACTGCACTTTCTAATATTGTAGTAGTCATTGAGTTCTATTCAACTTGCCTTTAACTTATTGTGGAAATAATGCAAAAAGCCAAACAACAAAAAACAAGCCAATAATCAGACAGATATTTACCAGTTGTTTTTATGATAATACCAACAATAACCATATAAGTGATAGCTTAAATTTTGAAACAATATACTGCTTTTTTTCTTTTGAAATAAAAGATAAGACATAAAATTTGATTTTAAAAAATCGAAAGTAATTTTTAAAAGTTAAATTTTATTAAATTTACTCATAAAAGGCTGACATATTTTCTGCATATTTTATTTATTTTACTGACTTTTGCCTTAGTCAAACAAAAATGTTATTGCCTGGCAAGTACAAGAGCCGAGGTCAATCCCTGGTTCCGTAAAAAAAAAAAAAAAAAAAAAAAAAAAAGTTATATCGAATTTACTGAATTTAAATAAATCTTTCCTAGATCAAGCTTAAACTCCCCATGGAAAGTGTGATTTATTCATGGGAAATATTCAGTAATGTGATGATAAAATGATCTTTCTTCACTCATATGTGTTTTCCAGAGTTTAGTGAATATCAGAAAAAAAATTGCAACATTTAATTTTTATTTTTGACATGAATTCCAGTTGCACACAGTTCAGCCTTTCTATGTTTTACCCAAGTATTTGGAGACAGTTTTTAAAAATAAAACTTGTCCTCTAGGAAATAGGTCTAAAACTTGTCCCTTATATTTCTAACTAATGGGATATGCATGTTAGTATTTGCAAAGATCAGTTTTAATTTTTCATATTTTATATGATCAAGAGTCAGGGTTACTTTCTATGAAATCTAATTTTTGATATACAACTGGTAACATAAAATGCATTCCTGAGAATGTTCATGGTATATTTTTAGTGAACAAAGTAGAAAAAAATGAAGTTATTCTAATCTACCATTTTATTCTTTATTCCTTCTAGAATTCAAAACAACACAATTTTTAAAAAATATGGAAACAAAGCTGGTGAATGGAAAATTTAGGATTCAAATTTTGGGTCCAGGGCAATAGCTCAGTAGAATAAGCAGTTGCCTGGCAAGCACAGGGCCTGAGTTCAATCCCTGGTTCTACCAAAAAAAACTAAGTAAAATAAAATAAAATTCAAATTTTGAGTCTAGGCACTTTGTAATTTAACATAAACATTCTTATAACTTCTCTTGCAACATCATACAATTCTTTTAAATGATTATAAGCTCAAAGAATGCAAAACATAAATGATAACTTAATAACTTAATAAAATTTAATTTTGTATTTTTCTAAAATTTGAAAATAAATGCATAATACATGAAAATTGTAATTATACCTTATCAAATTTAATTTATATGATGCTTACCAATTTTCAAAAATAATCAGTATTATTTCAGCTATAAATTTTATATAAAAACATATTTATTCCAAAGTTCAAAGTTGCAATAGCTTATCACAATATTACATTTCTTAAAGTAGATTAAGCATAATTCTGAATTTGGTTCTATAAATTATTACTCTTGACTAATCCTTGTTCCTTTTCTCAAATAAAATTTCATCTATTTTTGTACATTGTATTCACTTCTCTATCATCTTTATTTAATATGTTTTATTTATTTATATGTATATACTTATATATTTATTGTATTTTAGGGAAGGGTCTACAGAGTATCCAGGGTCTCACTGCTGGGACTTGTAGTGATCCACCTGGCTACAGCCTCCCAATAGCTGGGATTACAGGGGTGTGCCACCATATTCAGTCTCAATTGGTATATGAGCGCATCCCAAGGGCAGGGCCAGCACAGCAGGCCCAGGAATCAAAACCCTGGCCACCCCTGTGCCTGCACGCAGGCACTTTAATCCACTGAGCTATTTGGTCAGGCCTTATTTAATACATTTTAAATAATCACATTGATTAGACTTCTGAGTCAGAACTACACTCAAAAGAAAGGCAGGTAAAATATGCTTGGCTCTTGCATTCAATCTGTAATGAGGAGATTCACATTGACTGCAGTATAAATTTAAAAAAAATTTTTTTTCTTTTAGAGAAAAGGATTTCTTGCCTCAGTGTGGACAATGGCACAAGCCCTTCTCTAAGATCTTTCGTATAATAACTAAAGTAATCAATCT
Organism: Ctenomys sociabilis; assembly: GCA_004027165.1. NCBI lineage: Eukaryota > Metazoa > Chordata > Mammalia > Rodentia > Ctenomyidae > Ctenomys > Ctenomys sociabilis. The sequence continues at coordinate 4,917 of PVKA01046574.1, forward strand.
ACTTGGGGGGGAGGGGGATGTGATGGATGTGAAAATAGAGCTGTACAGAGTTGTGCTTCCCAACTGGGTTTAAAATTATTCTGAGTGAAACCTGTATCATTGGTATTGGAAAACAGAAAACAAATGTCAAATTATCTTAACAACAATGTATGTATTTTTTTCTTATGTGGAAGCTAATGAGCATATTTTAAGTGCTTAACAATCAGACAAGTAGGATACTGAAGCAAGATGTCTCACTCAAATCCCTCAGCAACTTTGATTTAAACGTAGGAGATAGGAAATAGATTGGTAATTTTGAAAAAAGGATATATTTTACTTTTTAGCCTTCATTATTTATTTCCTTACAATAACAGAATGGAAATAAAATTAACTATTGACTATTTTGTCCCAACCTGGCCGTTATGTCATAATAAAAGAAGAAATAAAATTTGCACAAAGAAAATGCAGTGCATCTTGTGTTGCGTAACCATGTTTACTCGGGCATTTACCTCATGTTTCAAAGCTGTAAAACATAATAGGCAGCCCCGTCAGTCATTCATTTCTCAGTCATTCACTGAGAAAATTCTCTCAGTGCCACTAGTAGGAGGAAGAGTGGTATCTAGAGCGTGTGATGGATCACCAATCAGAAATAATAGTTTTGAAACACGGATGTTTTAGTCAGATGTTGTTTCACTTAACTAAGTTTGCCTCATCTTTTAAAATTATTATTGTTACTATTATCATGATTATTGTCATTTTCTTTTTCATATATTTGGTACAGGGTCTCGCTGTGCAGCTTGGGTCCTCCTGTTTTCAGCCTCCCCAGTGCTCGGATTATAGGTGTGTGCCATCATGCCTGGTCTTGGTAGCCGGCTAAGCACACCCAGGAGCAGGGCTGGCACTGTATCTGTAATTACTATTACTATTATTATTGTTATTATTATTATTATCATTATTTCTATTACTATTATTATTTTGGCACTTGGAATTGAATTCACAACCCCTTGCCTGCCACACAGGGCCTTTGCTACATTCCCAGCTTCTTTATATATTATTATATAGAGTAAATAGGATTAGATGTATTATTAGAAACTATCGTATTTAAAATACTAATGAATGAGATTTCACAATAACATTTCAGTAATAAAAGTCCCATGACATTTAGATAATTCTATAACAATGGTCTACAGCAAATAGCATCACCCTGGTTAGGTGCCTTCATTAATGTAGTATGCAGTGAACTAGAACACTCCACTACTGTTGCTGCTTTTCTTTACTTAACAAAATATTCATTGGAAAGTTTCTGTGGAGTAAAAATAGGTTTTTCATGATCAGTGTTCCTGCTGATGGCTCAAGGAAGAGACTGCATTTGGAACTTTGAACTGTCCGACCTTGGGCAATTTATTTCTCTCTACGCCTCATTTTCTCTATTAGGATAAAACTAATTTAATAAACTCATCAAGAAGAGCAAAGAAATGAAGCATTGCTCTTGTTCTAATACTTGCCACAGCAGCTTCTCTGTCTGTGTGTACCAGAGGGAAGCCCGCCAGCTTAGCCGATATGCTTTGGGAGACTGGTTTAAAAGGAAGTTTGCATTTACTTCAAATTATTTTATCACTACAAATATGGTATTCACTCTAAATTTTTGAAAAATAAAACTTTAGAATTGCACAACTGTTTCTGGGTTTCGATGGGGAATTGGTCCTAGAACAGAACCTCCTTTCCATTATTCCTCAAATACTAAAATCCACAGATGCCCAACGCTTTTGTGTGCAATGCATAGAACATTTCTCTCTCTCTCTCTCTCTCTCTCTCTCTCTCTCTCTCTCTCTCTCTCTCTCTCTCTCTCTCTCTCTCTCTCTCCCCCTCTGTGTGTGTGTGTGTGTGTGTGTATTCATATGCTTCTCTTTATTTCTACGTAATCTACAATCGCTTCTGGGCTTTCAGAGTTTTGTAACTTTGTGCTGTGTAGTGTTACTCAGGAAAATAATGGTTAAGAAAATAGCCTGCCCATGTGCTGTACAAACTCAATTATTTTCCCAAGTATTTTTAGGCTGCAGTTGCTTGACTTCACTGATATGGAACCAAAGTATGTGGAGCGCCTCCTGTATATTTCTAAACAATTTTTCAAAAACATGTTTCCATAGATTTTTCTTGCATCTTAGTTATTGCCTGCATAGCTAGTTCAAGAAAATGAAAACAAATATTACATTTTATCAATCCTAGAGAAGTTGCTAGAGTTCAGAACTCTGTCTCCCAAAGGCTAATGTGTCCCAAGGGTAGCACTGCTAGGAGCTAACGGAATAAGGAGGATACAGGATTTACGGGGAGGTCCTGAGGTCACTTGTGGTACTCCTTCAGAGCGCTAGCCCCTCCTCCATGGCTTCTCTTTTGACACTGTGGCATCATGGGAGGAGGCTTCGTTCTACCACTTTGCACTGCCTTCACTCTCACTCTCACCACAGCCCTCAAGAGCTGATTTTTCCACAGCATGGGCTGGAAACCTCAGAACTATAACTCAAAATGAGCCTCTTCTTCCAGTTGTGGTTCTCTGGTGGTGTGTCTCAGCAACATTTCATTAGTAAAAATATATTATAAACTGAAATGAGAAAAAAATGTGCTGGGTAGAAATATCTCTGTGTGTGTGTTAACCTATGTGTGCATTCATGGGATTGAACCCCTGGCCTCTCCACTGAGCTACATTCCCCAGATTTTTTTTCTCACTACTTTTTACTTGAGACAGAGTCTTATTGAGTCAGGACATTGCCTGTGCTAAGCTCGAATTTGAGATGTTCCTGCCTCAGCAACTCAGACCACTGACATTACAGGTATGTGCCACCATCTTTGGATTAATACTTTTATTTGGTTTGCTCTTCTTTTGTTTCCTTAAGGAGAGTCTTGCTGTATAGTTTGGGCTAGCCTTAAACCTATTTAGTTTAGACTGGCCTCAAATTCATTTCAACCCTCTTGCCTCAGCCCCCTGAGTGCTGAAATTATAAGCCGGCACCACCACACCTTGAATCAGTTTAATTCTTATTGTATGACAGTTTTATCTCCTACAAGAGGATTTAAAAAATAGCAGAATTCTGAGAATTTGTTTGTTCCTTAGAATGCCTACTTTTTCTTATTTAGGAAATTCAGCAAAACATTTAAATGTCACATTTCACAACTAGGAAAATTTTAAGAAATTAGGACCCATGTTTATCATAGGTTTCACCTTTATCAAACAGTGAATTACCACCTCTATTCCTGATATTACTGTAAATGTTATACTACCTAAAGAGAGGAGTAAAATATTTCGGCTTTTTTCTCCAAAGGCTCCTAAAACTATCTTGTAAATGTCCTTCCTGTCTAACCTTGAAGTCTTCTTCTGAGTTGCTTCAGATAGTTATACCTGTTTCACACACAAAGTCAAAACTGTTTGGGAAAAGGAATAATAATCCATTAAAAGTATAATTTTTTTTTGTGGAATGGGGGATTGAACTCAGGCCTTGCACTTGCCAGGATAGTGCTTATTCTACTGAGCCATCTCCCCGGGCCCAGGACATACTGTTTATACACCTTGGACATAGTCTCCAGGCTTTGGGGTTAGCTCACAGGATGGTCTAATTGTCATATTGTCCCTTTCTTGTAATATTTTTTACATTTGTAAACACTTCAGATAGTCTGCCTTGTTTTTCCTTGTGCAAACACAGAAACATTTAATAATATAATTGAGTATAATTTATAAGGATGAAAATTAATTGGCTTATTTATTCTGTTATTTTTCCTGAAAGGTCTGAAAACATTCTACAGAATTTATAGAATTAGGCTACTGAAAAATTTCAACTCACCTCTATATTTGGAGGAAGAACTGTGAGACTCTGCCAAACTTTATAAAGGCAAACTTATAATTACCACTCACACAAGGTAAATTTATAGCACTTAAAGTTAGTAAGGTATTTTCAAACTTAAATACATCACTGTAGTAACTTGACATTGAGTATCATAGTGGACTACTTAAAAAATATTCTGCACAATTTAAAGTGTCACCTCAGCACTTTGTATTGATTGAACCAAATTTCACTCCCTGGAAGTGGAAGCATTTCATCAGGCGTAGATTGTCCCCAACTTGCAAGTTCAATGGACTCACCTGGGTCGCTGATGATAATAGAGCGGCGTCTAAACCTTCCATTGTGAAGAGAATAATAAATGAAGAGTGCTAACCAGCTCTTAGGGCCTTTTCTGAGAAGAAGGATTTTTATTAAGCAGGGACATTGATCTTGAACAATCATAATGGCTTCAAGTAAATAACGGTCATAAAAAAACTGTTGAACAAAGTGTGCTAAAGGTAATATTTCAAGTGAAAGAAACTTGATGCTAGAATTTAGCCAACACTGTAAACCGTTTCACTGTGTACCATGATTTCATCCCCATGTGTGATGCCATTATGAAGATTGTAAAGCAAACTTTACAGGCCTAGTTAATTTTTCAAATGATTTGATTTTTGTTTTAAAAATGCAATTTCTAATGAGTAGGTTTCCAAATCTGTGTAATAATGACTACAGTCTTACAATACTGAAGAATGGTAAGCAACTGGGACATTAAATAAAATCTGTATGCAGAGAATACAGACCTTTACAACTTCACTTTCCATGTACTCTCAGTAATGAAGGAAAAAACAATTGGAAATTTCCATAAATTTGTTTTTTTTAATTTGAATTACACAAATTTCCAATTGGAAAAATCCACAAAATGCATAATTTAGATTGAAAATATTTGGATGATGTGATTAAAAATAAGTTTTCTTTAGGCACTGTTCTCTGCTGCTCTGCCCCCTCTCATCTGCACTCCAGTCAGACCTTTGTCTTCCTTTCTTTCCTTTCTCTTCACAGAGCCCCTTTACTTCTACCCCTCCCACTGCAGGCTGTGCTCTGACGAGCAGACTGAGCAATTTTTTGATTGTTCTATGTGAGTTGGATCATTTCTTATACTGAACCTTTTAGAAACCTCCTAATTTGGCCTAAATCATACTTGAACATTGGGCTAATCTCCAACAAGCTTTTCTTTCTGTACCTTGAATTGCTCTACTCAATTTATCTCTTTAGGTCATAAAACAGTTACATTTTATTTTTCTTTAGATGTATACACTCAAATTACAACAGCTTGCTCCAGCCTCCTACATCTTGGCCTTTTTTTCCAACCTCAGATGGACTGCCTACCCAGGAAAGCCTCCTTAAAGGACTCAGTTTGAAATTGTCTTCTACATTACCTCTCATATTTGTACTTATATTTCCTTCAATTTATTCAATTGAAGGAATATAATTGCAATAATTCAAAATTTCCAGTTCATTTACACATTTTGTTTCTGTGCAATTTTTCAGTGTACACACACTCGAAACAGGAACTTAGCTGCCTCATTCATCCATCTGTCTCCTTAGGCAGAACCATGTTTTATGCAAGTAGATACTCAACAGTCATTGAATTAATATATGGTTAGTTGGCTCATTAAGTGCAGTTAGTATACTGAATATGATAAACTTCATGAATCTCTACACATAGGCAAACACTCACCATTTATAGTGATGTTATACAACTGTAAATTTTGACTTCATATTTAAGGATAATATATTTTATAACCTTAATTTTATCCCAAAACTTTCTGACTTGGTAACTATAGTATGGAAAGAATTCTGCTCATGACTTTTCCTATGCTTTAACTGTTGCTCTTAGATATTCCTCTTCTGTGCTTCTGGGATACTAATCTAATTCAACTTAATTTTCTTATTGTTTCAAATTTTCCTGACAATAGCATTTTCATCAAAAGGTATACTTTTATCCTAATTGAAAGAATCTTTACTTCTACAGGAATTCTACTTTCCCATGAGTCCTTTCCAAGTTTATTGTCCATAAGATCTCACTAGCAAGGTAGTCAGACTGTACATAACACCTCAAGAATATCAAAAGCACAAAACTGGTAGTTTAGATGTGTTCTGAAGGAACATTAGGATTTCATGTACCATGCAATACTGCATGAAGTTATAAAGTAACAGGTCCCTTAATCTAGCAGGTACCTTAAAAATACTACTCTTTAAAAGCATGGGCATTTTATATTAGCTGTTAAAAATCAGAATATTCAGTTGGAAGCACAGATTTTGGTGCAGGTAACTTTAGGTTACAATTCTTACCCTGTCAGGGGTTCCCGTGATCCCTGCTTTGAGAAAAGTAAAGTTTAAAAGGTTATAAAGTTTTTTTTTTAAATTTGTATTCATTTTAAATTGAAAAAAAGATAGAATTCTGATGAAACAGTTTCAATACAGGTTAGTAGGATGGTTAAAATAATTAATACATTGAATATTTTCTTCATAGTAATTCAGAGGAAAGGTATAGACATGAAATCTTGTCTAGACAATTTTTGTACAAACTTTTGTGAACTAAGAGAAAGTAGTTGTATATCTACTCTAACTCTCTTGTGAATAAATTGTGTGTGTGCATGTATATTACCTTCCAATGTCTTTACTTACACTTTTGTGAAGTTAGTAATACATGATACTAGATTGTCTAGCAACTGATAGCAAACCTTGACCAGACAGGATGTGCATCTCAGGAGTAAAGAAGCTTCCTTTGCTTTAGGCACTGGGCTAAAACAATGTCATAGGGTTGTCCTGATACAGTGTTGTATATGGTTTGATTTTTAAGTTACTGTGTAAAAATGTGTAATTGTTTTTTTTTTTTTAATTTTTGTTTTTTACATTCTATAGGGTTTTAAGTGTACAATATCCATGGTTGCTGGAAAATAGCAGTTCTGTGTAATGTCTAAAGCAATTGATATTCAGAAAGACAGTGATGTTAAACTCAACTGTCTCTGTTACAGGGTAATAATATCATTAAGCTTCTCTTCTGGCTGTTAAACAATTAAAGTTTTCAGACCAAAAATGAGACAGAAATAGATGAACTACAAGGATAGCCAATATTTTGGCTCTAGCCCTTCAAGATCAGTGAAGACTCAGGACATAAGAAAACCTGTGCTGTGACAACCTATAATTCAACGGTGTTCCAAATTTCCTGACCAAGGAGATTATGGGACCACGGAGGAAAGTGATTGATGATCTATAGTGTGCCTAAAGGGAGTCATCTAGACAGAAAATTTTCTCTCAGGCTTTCACAGAGAGCAAATTGGTCAAGCAACAGCTGTAACTCATCCACATGAATGACACTGACAGAAGATCTGCAAGGTGATTTACCTGGTTCCAGGGTAATTCCGGGGGAGATTTGACTAACCTTGTCATATTCAAAAGTTACTTTTTTAGTTTATATATCTTGCCTTAACTTGTTCTTTTTTTTATTTTACTTTTGTTTTATTGAAGTACAAATATCATTGAGACAGTTTTGATATACCTTGACAAGATGGATTTCATAAATTAATACATTGCAAACTGTTTTCATAATGTTTTGGTATCACAAAAGGTGTATACATGATATTATACTTACAGACATTATTATACTGTATGTCTCTTATCAGTAAATTAAGAGACTGTAGCTGTTTGCGCATCTTAATTTTTATATCTGAATTACATCAAAGATTCAATAATTAATACTTTCTACCTTGTTATTTTCCAAGCGGTTGTCCATAGTACTATAAGCTGACATAATATCTTGTCCAACCACCATGAGTGCAAATCTTGCCCCTCATAGAATTATGCAGAAGTACAGTGTTATGAATTCCAACTGCACTGTCCATACACACACATCATGATTCTTCATTTCTATACGCCTTCCTTGCTCTACACCTGTCAGAGATGGCACTCCATTATCATTCAACTAACTTAGGTGCTTGAACTCGACAACACAATCCAATACAGCCCAGCATTCCACAATAATAGTGAGTTATCTGAAAAAGTTGTCGACCATAGCCATTTACAGCTCAATTTAATATTATGGCCCAGCGATGTATACTTCATTTTTAAACTTTTCTGTTGGATGGTTAAGATGTAGATAAAGCAAGACTTATATACCAAAACATGTACTTTATATTTCTTATGAGGTCAGTGAAGTCCCCTCAGTGTTCATCTTGTAGTCCTGTACCTTATTCTGTAGATGCTTTGTCTGTGTCATCCATGTAGAGGAATCACAGCCAATGCTTGACCAGTTTGCTGTCTGTGAGAGCCTGAGAGAAAGTTTTCTCTTCATGTGACTCTCCCCAGGCACACAGTAGAACTTTGATCTTTTTCCTCTGTGGCTCCATAATCTCCTTGTTCAGAAAATTTGGAGCTCACCTGAGTTTCATGATGTTGCAGTACAGGTTGTCCTATGTCCTGAGTCTTCACTGACCTTGAAAGGCTAGGGCCAAAATGTTGGCTGGCCTTGTGGCTCTTCTATTTCTGCAACTTTGATCTGTGAACTTAGGTTGTTAACCATCCAGAAGAAAAGCTGATTAGTACCTTGCAGCATATGCCATTCATTTTGCCTTATCGGACTCAATTGATTTTAGTTGTTGTTGTCCATTTCCATTTGTGTTGCTGCTTTTTGCTTCTTATACAAGGGACACTATACAATATTTACACATGTGTGTCTGGTTTATTTCACTTATGAGTATATGTTCAAGTGGCATCCACTTCAGTATCAATGCTTCAAACTTATCATTTTTAACAGCTGAGTAATACTCCATTATATAGAAACATCACATCTTTTTCAACCATTCTTCGTGTGATGGACATCTTGGTTGTTTCCCAGATTTTGCTATCACACATTGTGCTGCTATAAACACACGCACACATATATCAATATGATACCATGTTTTCAGTAACTTTGGTAAAATTCCCAGTAGGGGGATAGCCAGCTTGAAAGGGATTTCCAGTCCTACTCTTTTGAGGAGTCTCCACACTGACCTCCACAATGGTTGTACCAGTCTACATTCCCACCAACAGTGGAGAAGTGTTCCCTTTGCTCCACAACCTCTCCAACATTTGTTGTTTGTTATTTTCCTTATGATAGCCATTCTTTCTGGAGTGAGATGGTATCTCAGTGTTGTTTTTATTTGCACTTCATGAATGACTAGCAATGTGGAGCATTTTTTCATATATTTATTCGCTTCTTTAAGTTTGTCCTCTGAGAACTGTGTATGCATCTCAGATGCCCATTTGTGAGTTGGGCCTTTAAATTTGAGGGCCCTGTTATATCTTAGTTCTTTATATATCTAGACAGTAGTCCTCTGTCTGATTGCTTAATAGTTAGGAAATTTTCAAAATTGTGGGTTGTCGTTTCACTCTGTTGACAATTTCTTTTTGACATGCAGAAGCTTCTTAAGAAGAGGTGATCCCAGTTTTTGATTCTTTCATGTGCTTCACATGCAAATATATGTTTGTTCATGAACTCTTTACTTATCTCTATGTCTTCAAGAGTTCCTCCTACTTTCTCTTCCACGAGATTGAGTGTTTCTGTTTTAATGTTTATGTCTTTAATCCATTTTGACTTTAACTTAGTGCATGGTGATAGAGCTGGGCCAAGTTTTAGTTTTTGGCATGTAGAAAGCCATGTTTTCCAGCACCATTTGTCAAAGAGGCTATCTTTCTTCCAGTGAGCTTCTTTAGCCCCTTTGTTGAAGATTAGATGGCTGAGTGTGATTATAGATGCGTCAGCATCTTCTAATCTATTCCACTGATCCTCAGATCTGTTTTGTTGCCAATACCATGTTGATTTAATCACAGTGGCTTTGGAGTATAATTTCAAGTCAGGAATTGTGATGGCTCCTGCCTTGTCTTTATTGGCCAAGTTTGCCTTTGCTATTCTAGGTCATTTGTGGTTCCAAATAAATTTTAGGAATGATTTCTCTATGTCTGGGAGGTATGTTGGTGGCAGTTTGATAGGGATTGCATTAAATCTGTACAGCAATTTTGGGAGTATGGCCATCTTCACGATGTTGGTTCTTCCTATCCAGGAGCATGGAATATCTTTCCATTTTCTGAAATCCTC
>PVKA01046575.1:0-14845 GCA_004027165.1 Ctenomys sociabilis
TGCCACAATTTTGTTTTTACTCTGACTTTTTTCCTCTCTTCAATTTATCATAACATCTTATTGTTTTTTTTAAAAAACAAAACTTATGCATTTATGTCTGGTAATCTTAAAAACTAATTTACACCTAGCATCATGTAATACAGCAACTATTGTTGGATTCCTATTACTTTGATTAGTGAAACCTTGTTTCAAGTATAATGCTGTTTCCTTTTATCATTATTTTGTATTCTTTAAAGATAATAGTAAAAAGTACAAAAACAAATAATAATCACAACATACAAGATAAAACAAGAGGACTTCCAAACAGGCAAAAAAACGATAGCCAGTCAGACAAGCATAGAAAATAAAAGTGTCAAAATACCTTTTGTTGTCAAAGGTCTGTGGTGATGTTTATGTCAGATCTCACAAACGTGCTCTGTACTCCACACAAGCTTGCCATGGGAATTGTGTTGTCTTGTAACCTGAATGCTGGGGCTAGGACTGCTCTTCAGTGGTGGAGTTCTCTAGAGCCCAACTTCTAGTTCCTTTCTGCTGCCTCTGATCCATCTACATTTCTGGTCAAACTGATTAATCCTTGCTTCCGGGATGGCTGTCCTGCTTCTCGTAGTTTCTGGTCAGTTCACCTGCCAAAGGTTTGTGTGCACTTGTGCACCTCTATTTGGCCTTGTCGGTGTCACACAAGTTCTCTAAAAAACTATGTTGAATATTATTATTCATTTGAAAATGTATGGACCATAGCAGAAAGGAAGAAACCACATATTCCAGGTTCTCACAGGCTATGTGGCAGGTACAAGACTTTGTATATTGAGCACAAAGCAGTAATTGTTTTAATCTTTATAGAACAAATAGATTAAACTAGAAGACCAAAGATTCTGGTGACAGAGAGGTTTGCTTTTCATAAAGGAGATGTTATGGTTTGTGTCTAGTTGTCCCTCTAAAGCTTCATGTTGTCATGGGCGGGGACTTCTAGATTTTGACATTAATTCATGATCAAGGCTGGGATCACAGATTTTAGTACTGCTGGGATTATGAGTGTGAGTACTGGACCCAGCCTAGGGTAGGTATCTAGCCCGAATGCAATTTAATGGAGACAGATTTCCTCTTTGTAGCCATTGTTGCTGTGACTCCTCCCATTTGTTATTGATATTTGCCACTGATGCCATGAAAGTTTGCTCTCTGCCATGTGTTGCTATGCCTTGGAGCCAACTGAATACGTTCAACTCAGGCTGAATGTATCACTTACTGCAAGCTAAATAAACATTTCCTTCCTTTATTTCGGGTGTTGGGTATTTGTCCCAGCAACAAGAGAAGAGTAACTGACACAGGAGATATTTGGTAATTTAAGTCAGCTTTTGGAGTGCATTTGGGTTTGTATTTGTACAATATTTCCTTATGTAAACCTTTATTTTCATCTTTAAGTATAAAAGTAGTAACTCTTTACAAGTGCAGAGTAAGATTTTCTTTTTTTAATGCATGGTTTCAATATTCAGCTCAAACTCACGGTGATCCTGTTTTCAGTCTCCCTAGTCCTGTGCCATCACACCTGGACGAGGTTACCAGCTCAGCATGCCTAGGGCCAGGGCTGGACAGGTGTGTAGTGCCAGGGATCAAACCCCAGCTCCTGTGCTTGCCTAAGCAGGCACTTAGTCCACTGAGCTATCTTGCCCGCTCTGAGTAAGTTAGATTTTGATTTTGTGTTTTCACTTAAGCAGCTCATTCATTCAATGCTCATGATATCTCAGATTTTTTTTTTTTTTTTTTTTTTTTTTTTTTGTGGAACCAGGGATTGAACTCAGGTCCTTGTGCTTGCCAGGGAAGTGCTTATTCTACTGAGCCACCTCCCCATCCCCAGCTCAGAAATCTTGTTACCTTGTTTTTCACAGATGAGGATGTGATCCATAAATCAAGTGCTACCTTGGCAAAGTAGTTAATAGTGAAGACAGAATCAGGTCTGAGGTGCCATGTTGTATTGGTCCATGTCCCGTTACTTTCTACACTACAAGAAAATCAGAAGGTCCAAGCAGTTGAATGGTTGTGTAGGAAGGAACCTCAGGAGATGTGAGATGGTAGCCTTTTAGCACGCATGGTGCAAGTATTTTAATTTCTTAACAAAGATACAACTATACCAGAAAAATCTGTTCCAATTTTATCTTTCCCTAGGATAATTTTAACCATATATGTATCTTAAGACCCCTGTTTTTAAGGTTTTGATGAAGTTAGTCTTGACTTAAATCAGAAAATAAATATGTCCCTGTGTGTATTTTATTACAATTTCTGTAGATATGGGGATTAAACAAATTGTGAAACCAGTGGTATTGTGCTGCTAGATGTCTGATGCTAGATCAGACTTCCTGTGTCAGTCTTCATTGTATAACCTGAAGAAAATTGCTTAACCATTTAAAATCTAATTTTCCTTATCTATGAATTTTAATAATTAGAGCCAATATCTCACAAGGTTTTCTATAAGTGAATGAGTTTAACCAATCCATGTAACTCCTAGGCACAGTCACTACTGCATTCATGTGAGCAGTTAATAAATGTTGGCTGTAAAAACAAAATTTCCATTGCATAAGTGCCTATCTTTATCCACATTTACAGAGCATCTTTAAAAGTTGATGTATCACGAGATGAAAATTTGGTGTCCTTTGCTTTGTATTACTTAATTTAAATTGTTTACCAAAGGTAAAAATTAATTTAGCACAGTTGTTAAAAACATTGCATAATCTGGAGAGAAATTTCACAGCAGTCTTCTTATCCTTACAAAAAAATACATGCACTCCAGCAAATAAAACCCACTGTATACTTTTGGGAGGTGCATGAATACTTGTGTCTTTAATTTTTTAGTTTTAAAAATTCATTAGTAACCAAGTTACTTCTACTGTAATTTTAAAAATGAGAAATTTGAAAGTGAAAACTATCAGGAGATGTGTATTGTTTAGTTCTGTGGTCAGCATAATAGAGACTTCCAAAGATGTACTTGTTTGAGTCTTTGGGAATTGTGAATATGCTACCTTATCTGGCAAAAGTGACATTAAGATAGAATTCAGCTAAGTATACTGAGATGGGAGATTATCCTAGTTTATCTTGCTGAGTTCAAGATTTTATGCTTGAAATATAAGACCCTCTTGTCAGTTCAGAATGAGCGAAGAGTGTGATTAGTGAAGAATAATCAAAAGGATTCAATATTAACTTTTTTAAAAGTGGTGGAAATGGACCATCAGGCAAAGAGGGCAGATGGTCTCTAAAAGGCAAAAACTACCATTCTTCCTGGAACCCCCAGCACAAAAAAAGTAACACAAATTAACATCTTGATTTCAGAACAGGGAGACTTGTGGGTGACAGCTAACCTTCTAACTTGCAAACTAGCAAACATATTTTATGAAGTCACACAGTGTATGGTGATCATGAGGTCAGCAATGGAAGGTGTAGATAGTTTATCTGGGAAAAGGGAAAGAGGTATGAAATCAAATTTAACAAGGGAAAGGAGACAAGCATGAGTTACCAGAAGAAGTCAGCAGCAATTCAAACTCTAGATAAGTCACAATCAATGAGTTCTGGACCAAATGAAAGACCATGGAACTCATGTTTCTTTGTCATTAAAAGGTAGAACTAATGCACCCATCTTTCTCAGTGATCAGACCTAGTCTGTTCAAAGGTGCTGAAATCACTGACATTTGTACATTGTTAATCGCATGCTTCTGTTTTTTTTTTTTTTTTTTCAGGGTGGGGGGAAGGCTCAGCCTACCCTGAGGGCAGGGTTGGCATGGCATGTGGTGCTGGGGATAGAAATGCATTCCCTTGTACCTGCCTAAGCTTGTCTCAGCAGGCATCTTATACTGCTGAGCTATCTCACTGTCATGTTACCCTCTGAAGCTGCATATAAAATACTCTTTTGGATGGAGAATTGGGGCTGGAGTGTATTTCTATGATCACAGTAGAATGCCTTTTATATTACCTTTTCCACTATTCCCTAATCACTAGGGAGCTACTCCCCTAAGGCTGCCATGACCCCTTTGTCAGAAGGGAAACTGAAGACAGCCATTAATGGGATGAAGTGCAATTATGAAATTCCATCAAACTCAGGTCTCAAAATACACTTAATGTTCCTTTCCTCTTTTAGCATATCTATTGTCTTCTCTTAGCAACCTCCACCTTGTTGGTCTTGATGACATAGTGAGTACCAGAATCTTCATCCTCATCCCCAAGGTTCTACTACCCTACTGTTCACTATCTGTTGTAGACTTGGTTGGCTATGCATATTTACTTACAGTCGAGGGAGTACAGAGAAGCACCCAAGCAATCTGGTTTCTACACATCCTCTTCCCTACCTTGCCTTGTATGACAGGAACCCAAATTAATTCTGAAGACTAGACTCAATTTCTGCTGCTGAGATGGTGATTCCACTTCTTGCTTGCATATTCTTAGGAAAAGGAGCTAAGATGAGTCTCTTGCTACCTCTATGATAATGATAAGCTTCCTTTGAAATTCAGGACTTCTGATTCAGCAGTCTGAAATTGCAAAGAGGGAGGCATGGATTTCCCCAGTAGATATTGGCAATCATGGTAAATGAAGCTTCACTTGCTACAGTCATTGGATTCTTGAATCTGTGTACCTTTAGATGAAAGATTGAGTACCATGTCCACAGGAGGTGGACCACAGAGATCATAACACTATTCCCCATCTAAGGTATCCTGATGCAGTTAGAGTTGATTGTCAACATGATCGTCTTTAGGATCTAACCATGGCTTGGTGGATCACACTCGTGGACCTGTCTGGAAAGGCTCTAGATGCATGACCTTGCATCTGTGTCTGTTCCATCACCTCTTCCTCTAGGATTGTTTCCCTGATTTGCTTTCTCACCACAGTGAAACAAATCACTTTCTTCTACCACACTCTTCTACTTTGAAGTTTCTGTCTTGGTGACTGTGGAGTGTGGAACTCTATTCGTAAATGTTGGGTATTATGTCTCATGGTGCGAAAGAATACTGATGTTGCTCCTTTCAAAATAGTACTTTATGTGCATGGTGTGGCCTTGGGGTACCTTTAGCTAGCTGTGCTACAGCTTCACCATGCAGCTACTTTTGGGTAAAAAGTGAAATACTTGATCAGATCTCTTCATCATCAGCTGACACCCACAACTTCCTTGATGTAATATGAATCCCTGGATCTGATTTCAAGAAAGAGCCCATATCAACATACTGAACATTCATGAGGCCTTTGGAAAGTTGTACTGCCTGAGGCCTGTGGGCAACAAAGATGAATTTTCATGAAGAATACTTATCTAATCCTTTGAAAAATAACCAATGGCTTTTTTAGGATGACCCAAAAGAATGATCTTAATAGTAAGTGACTGTTTAGTGTTTTATTTTTTATTTTTATTTTTAATTTTTTAATTTTTTGGCAGAACTGGAGATTGAACTCAGGCACCAAGCACTTGTTCTTATACTGAACTATCTTCTTGGCCCTCGTTTAGTGTTTTAGAGGTATGATATCAGCTGGTTCTCAGCATTGGCTTCTGTTAATGTTATTTTGGATATTTTCCAGCATGTGTAGCTCAGTAAGCCTTGGAAATGGAAATTCATGCTCTTGGTCCAATGCATAGTTTCCATGTTAACAACTATAAAAATTTAATTAAAATCCTCCTCATGCAGTCACTGGAATAGCTACTGACTGAACCTGGTTGCTGCCAAATGAGCAAATATTTTTCTGTACTCTGTGTGCTCTCTGAGATTCATTAATACAAGACACAAAAATTTCAATACTACATGCTTACTTCCATCCATCCATCCTATACCTTTACCACACCTACTCCTCTCTAGTCTTGTGATTGTTTCCTTATCATTCATCAGCATTGCCAAGAAATCCATGGACATCCTGACTTTGAAAAACTTCCCTTCCAAAATGAATGATGTGGTGCAATTCCTAAATTTCTGCCTGCTGGGAAGAATTTTCATTGTCACTGTTTTCCAAGATGATCTCTGAGTGAGCCACAGTTGTGGTCAGCTTCCATTCCTGGCTTGCAACCACAAGCTAGGCTGAGCATCTGTTAACCATGCTTAGGATTTTTCTGGCTCCATTTGTAGGCCCCTTAGGGTCCAATGTCCTGTTGTATTCTTTTTATCCATCCTTTTGTGGTTCATCAATTTATTAATCTTTACAAATAGCCATCGTAAGACTGCTGATTTTCCTTTTTATCTATTTTTTTCATTTTATTGATCCTTTTGTTATATTTCACATTTACTTTGCATGTATATATATGTGTGTGTGTGTGTGTGTGTGTGTGTGTATGTATTTATATATGATATGTTTCCTATTTTACACTATTGCATGATTGATTTAATATTTTTAAAATTTTTTCTACTGAAGACAGTTGAAGCTATAGATATCCATTCTAAAAACTGATTTAGCAAAATTCTGCATTTAGATGATTTAAATTTTCAAAAATTATGTTCTATAAATTACTAAAAGTGTTGAAATCTGCCTTTATAGTTTTTCTATGTCTCTTTAGTTCTGTCAGTTTTTTTCTATGTAAAACTTTTAGAGATTATTATTTTAATGCATATTACAATAGTTATAAAATATTGATTACTATAAATTTTAGTCATTATAAAACATACATCTTTAATATTACTATTTTAAATGTATACCTTGAAGAATAGTAATGTAGTAATAGCTTCATTTTTCACTCTTAATTCTTTACAATATCTTTTCTTTCTTATCATCATGCTGTCTGTCCTTATAGTTAACAAGTTCCTTGCTATCAACTTGTAACCAGATCTTGTTTTATATCTGTTCTTACAATTTTTGCCTTTAATTTCAAAGGTTTAATATTTATATATTAAATATAAATATAGATACATTTGGCAATTTCTTTTCTGGGGATTGAGTTCAGATCCTTGAGCTTGCCAGGGATGCTCTTATTGCACTGAGCCATCACCCTGGCCCTACTTTTTTCTTTTTGAAATAGGGTATCACTATGTAATTCAGTCCAAACTTGAACGCAGTGGGTAACCCAGGCTGTCTTCAAACTCATGGAAAGCCTCCTGCATCAGCCTCCCAACTGCTGATATTACAGGCATGTACCACCACAGTCTGCTGCTGTAGTATAGATTTTATCATAATTATTTTTTCATAGTTATCAAAATTATGTTCTATAAATTATCTTTAAACCTTTGAAATTAACAGATATTTTGTTCTTATTTTCTGTCTTATATTTTGATTTGTTTAGTTATATTCTTATTTAGCTTACAGATTCACTGGATTTACAGCTTACATTTTTTAACTGTTTCTTTAAATATTGCCCCGTACTTGTTTAGGTGGCCAGTTCTTCTTCAAATAACATTATATAATCTCATGAAAGCTGTGAAATTCATATATTATTACAGTTCCATTTTGTCTCTCCCACAAGATTCAAGAAAAGGCTGAGAGGAGCAAAAGCCTTCAGTATCGATGGGACCCTGAGGGTGAGTCTCCTTTCACTCTGGACTCTGGGTCCCCAGCCATCCCTCTCTGATCCTAGCTCCACTCCTAATATTGGAATCATTATTTTCAAATAATATATTTATACATATGCTAAGCCCTCATAATATCTTATTTTTATGCTAGCATTAAACAGTCTTTAAAGAAGTTTCATGAATGTGTATGAGTGTGTGTGTGTGTGTGTGTATGATATTCTTTTTCATTTTCTCTGATCTGTCTTGAACAGAGCAACTTTTGCCATCATGCAAAATAACTACTCTAGTATTCTTCTAGAAAATGTCCTCATCTTTTATCTAGCTGACAATGTCTTCATTTCACATTACTTTCTGTGGAATAATTTTGTATATAAACAGTTCTGGATTACTTTTTTATTTCTCTTTTATGATAATGTGGTATCACTGTAATGTACCTTTGTGAAATTCTGTTGTGCATGAGTCACATTTATAATTTGCTGACCTTAATTCTGCAAGTTGATATTTTTTCAAAGTTGGAGAGAATACTGAGACACTCCCAATTATCTCCTTTCTGGAATCCTGGGTATAGACTGTTTACAATTAAACTTGTTTCAAGGTGTTGGATACTCAACTTGTTATTTTTTTCTCTCCTCTTTTCCTTGAGGGTGGATCACCTCTACTGATGTGGTGTGGACTCAGTGACCCTTTCCATGATCATAACCAGAAGTGTTCAAACCCATGAGATAATATCATATTTTTCTTTTCTAGCAGGGTTTTTGTCAACATTTTTATTTTTTCTTTATTTTTCCTGTGAAGGGACTGAGGAATGTAGGTTTTCAAAAGTGGTGCCAGCTGCTGCCCTGTGGATGACTTCATTTCTTTTTTTTTTTTTCCCCCAGAAGATACAGGATGTCAGTCAAAACTTCTCTCATTAGCAGAAGGGATTTATAGTTAATTGATTTATGATCTCTAGCCCCCAGCTCCTCAGCCATGCAAAAGGTAGCTTTGTGTTCAGAGGACAGGATTTTAATGAGGACTGCATCATAGGGGCTCTAATTTGATAATATTACTGGGAAGTGAAGGAAATAAGAGATGGGGGAAGGCACCTCCCCCAAGACCCAAGTCAGTGAGAATTTCTGAGACTCTGTCAGGCCCGATTCACCACAGCCCGGCCCACCCTGCAATTCCTCAGAGCTCATGCCCCCCTAGCACTCAGAGGGAGAATTCCCAGTGAGTGTGTGGGAGAGCTTCAGCGCTCCTTGATGCTCCCTTAATACAGCTGCATCCAAATCTCATTATGTGCTGAGGTTGTAACTGCACCAAAGCTCTAAACAAAAGGTCAGAGGTCAGTGCTATACAAAATGACAAAGATAAGGAGTAAAATGGAATCTCAGGCCTCAAGCCCACAAATGATAAGTGCACAAAACACAAGCTCAGCTGAAATGAATGAATTAACAGAGAGGAAAGCAAAGAAACAACAACAGAAAGGTATAAAGAAACTCAGACCAGAATTGATGCCTGAAATAGAAAAAAGAAATTTTTGAATATATAGCATCTGAAGTAATGAATCGAATCCAGAAACGTATGGGGAAAACCCAATGCCCACCCAGAACAAGTGCAGAGAACATTGGTTCCACTGAAAAATGTCAATTAACAGTGTCACAAGCAAAGAAACGACAGCAGAAGGTAAAGAGAAACTCAAAGCAGAAATAATTTGTTTTTTTATTTTTTTATTTTATTGAACTACAAATGTCAATCTGACAGTTTCAAGACACCTTAACAAGACAGATTCGATAAATTAATACATTGGAAACTGTTTTCATAATGTTTTGGTATTGTACAAGGTGCATATATGATATTATATTTACAGATATTATTTTAGCAGATGTCTCTTATCAGTAAATTAAGAGTGTAGCTGCTTACTAATCTTATTTTTTATAACTGAATTATATAAAAAATTCAATAATTATTTTCCTAGTGGATGACCATAGAACTAGAAGCCGACATAATATCCTGTCCAACCACCATTAGTGCAGATCTTGCCTCTCACAGGATTATGTAGAAGCACAGCGTTATCTATCCCAACTTTACTGTCTATACACACACATCATGATTTTTTTCTTTCTATAACCCTTCCTTTGTCTACACCTGTCAAAGGTGGACACTCCATTGTTATTCAACTAACTTAGATGCTTGAACTCAACACCACAATCCAACACAGTCTAGCATTCCACAACAATAGTGAGTTATTCAAAGAAATTGTCGACCATAGCCATTTACAGCTCAGCTTAACATTATGCTCTCGCGATGTATTCTTCATTTTTATACTTTTCTGCTGGATGGTTAAGACTTAGATAGATCAAGACTTACATACCAACACATGAACTATATATTTTTTATGTGGTCAGTGAAGTCCTCTCAGGGTTTATCTTGTAGTCCTGTACATTATTCTATAGATCTTTTGTCTGTGTCATCCATGTGGATGAGTCACAGCCAATGCTTGACCAGTTTGCTCTCTGTGAGAGCTTGAGAGAAAGTTTGCTCTTCATGTGACTCTCTCCAGGCACACTATAGGACTTCAGTCTCTTTCCTCTGTGGCTCCATAATCTTGTTCAGAAAATTTGGAGCTCACTTGAGTTTCATCATGTTGCAGTACAGGTTCTCCTATGTCCTGAGTCTTCGCTGACTTTGAAACACTAGGACCAAAATGTTGGCTGGCCTTGTGACTTTTCTATTTCTCCAACTCTGACTTGTGATCTTAGGTTAACCATCCAGAAGAAAAGGTGATTAGTATCCTGCAGCATATGCCATTCACTTTGCCTTATCTGAATCAATTGATTTTAGTTGTTGTACGTTTCCTTTTATATTTCTACTTTTCACTTGTTATACTAGGGAGACTATATGATATTTACACATGTGTGTCTGGTTTATTTCACTTTGAGTATATGTTCAAGTGGCATCTACTTCAGTATAAATGCTTCAAGCTTATCATCCTTAATAGCTGAATAATACTCCATTATATAGAAATGCCACATCTTTTTCAACCATTCCTCATGTGATGGACATCTTGGTTGTTTCCAAGATTTTGCTATCACACATTGTGCTGCTATTAACATAGGTACACATATATCTCTATGATACACTGTATCCAGATGCTTTGGGAAAATTCCCAGTACGGGGATAGCGGGATTTAATGGGATTTTTAGTCCTACTCTTTTGAGGAGTCTCCATACTGTCCTCCACAATGGTTGTACCAGTCTACATGCCCACCAGCAGTGGAGAAGTGTTCCCTTTTCCCCACAACCTCTCCAACATTTGTTGTTGGTTGATTTCCTTATGATAGCCATTCTTTCTGGAGTGAGATAGTATCTCAGTGTTGTTTTTATTTGCATTTCATGAATGGTTAGTGATGTGGAGCATTTTTTCATATATTTATTTGCTTCTTTAATTTCATCCTCTGCGAAGTGTGTATTCATCTCAGATGCCCATTTCTGAATTGGGTCTTTAAATTTGAGGGCACTGCTATATCTTAGTTCTGTATATATTTTAGACAGTAGTCCCCTGTCTGATTGCTTATTAGGTTTTTTTCAAAATTTGTGGGTTGTCTTTTCACTCTGTTGACAATTTCTTTTGCCATGCAGAAGCTCTATAAGAAGAGTTGATCCCAGTTTTTGATTCTTTCAAGTGTTTCCCGTGCAAATATATGTTTGTTCATGAACTCTTTACCTACCCCTTTTACTCTTAAATCAGGTACAAGACAAGGATGTCCTCTATCGCCCCTCCTATTCAATATAGTCTTGGAATCCTTAGCAACAGCCATTAGAATAGAGGGAGAAATAATTTCTGAAATAAAAAAAAAAATCTTTGAAATCATAGCATCTGATGTAGAGAATCAGTTACAAAAATATATGGAGGAAACCCAATTTGGAAAGAACTCTTCAGGAAAAGAATTAATAGCTACCTCTAAAGAAGACATTTATAAAAAAAAATAGAGGAGATTAGAAATATGACAGATTCCTTAAATAAGCAATACAGGAGAGAAACAGATCATGTAAAGCAGAGTCAAAGACATATAGAAGAATTTATAATCTCAATTACGAGTCTACAAAATGATTTGAATGAAAGAGAAGACAGTTTCAGAACTTGAAGGCATTGGTGGAGCTAGTGAAAAGGTGAGAAAGGAATCCTTAAAAACAATGAGGATGTGCAAAAAAAAAAAAAATCCGTCACTGCAAGATGATGCTGAGATAAACAGTGTGAGATTAATAGGCATCAATGAGAAAGAAAAAGTCAATACAAATGACATAGAAATAATATGAGCAAAATTAATAGCAGAAAACTTCCCAAGTATGAGGAAAAAAATTTAATATTCAGGTAACCGAAGCATACAGAATGTCAAATAACGTCAACCCAACTAAACACACACCGAGACATGTAATAGTCAAGATACCAGATATCCAACAGAAGAATAATATACTGAAGGTCACAAGAGAAAAGAAGCAGATCACATTCAAGGAAAACCCATGAGAATTACAACCGACTTCTCTTCGCAAACCATGAAGGCAAAGAGAGTATGGAGCAGAATTCTTCAAGTCCTGTAAGAAAAAAATTCCAGCCCAAACTACTATACCCTGTAAAATTCTCTTTCAAGTAAATGGAGAAGTAAAATATGTCCATGATAAAGAACAACTAAAGAAGTTCATAATGACAAAACCATCCCTACACAGACTACTGAAAGAAGTGCTAGGGAGGGATCACAATGATCAGAACTCCACAAATGACAACAGAAACAACCCACTAAACAGAGCAAACAATTAAATACACGTCAAAAAGGAGGAAACAACAGCAGGATAATAACATGTAAATCAGAAATCAACGCATTTCAACCATAACAATCAATATAAATGGACACAATTCACCAATTAAGAGAAATAGACTGGCATAGTGGATCAGGAAACAAAATCCAATATACTATATACAAGAAACACACTTAACTCAAAAGAACATGCATAGGTTCAAAGTCAAAGGATGGAAAACAATACTACATGCCCCAGCACTTCAGAGAAAGCAGGAGTAGCAATTCTGTTCTCACACAGTCTCAACTTCAAATCAAGAAAGATCAAACGAAATAAAGAAGGTCACTATATATTGGTTAAGGGAAATATTCAAGAGCAAGAGGTAATAGTCATAAATATCTATGCACCAAACACAGAAACAACCAACTGTATAAGACAAATCTAAATGGATATGAAATGTCTAATATCCAAGACCACAGTCTTAACAGGAGACTTTAACACACCCTTGTCTCAAAAAGGTAGGTCAACAAGAAAAAAAGTAACAAAGAAGTAGCAGAACTGAACCAGAGCTTGGAACAAATGGACCTAGTGGAAATATACAGAATGTTCTACCCAACCACAGCTGAATACAAATTTTTCACCTGCACATGGGTCATTTTCTAAAATAGACCACATAGTAGTCCAGAGATCATGCTTAAGTATATGTAAGAAAACAGAAATTATCCCATGTGTATTACCTGAACACAGTACAATGAAATTGCAACTAAATGACAAAAGAAACCAGAAAAACTGACTAAATTGATGGAAATTAAACAACACACCACTCAGCAATCAATGGGTCACAGATGAAGTGCAACAAAAAATTCAACTATATTTACAATTCAATGAAAATTCAAGCACAACTTATCTGAATTGATCGGATGCAATGAAAGCAGTTCTCTGAGGGAAAATCATAGCTGTAAACTTACACATTAGGAAAACAGAATGGTAGCAAATAAATACCCTAATGTTGCACCTCTGACATCTAGAAAAGGAAGAGAAAACAAAACCCAGAGCCCAAAGACAGGAAGAAATCATAAAGATTAGAGCAGAAATTAATTCAATTGAGATGAAGAAAGTTCAAAGAATCAACTGATCAAACAGCTGGTTCTTTGAAAGACTAAATAAAATAGATAAGCTCCTCACTAACCTCATCAAAAAGAGGAAGGAAAAAATTCAAATACAAGCAATAAGGAATGAAAAGGATGAAATCACCACAGACCCAGTGGAAATGCAGAAGATTATCAATAGCTACTTGGAGAACATTTACGCTCACTGAATAGAAGACACAGAAAAAGTGGACACATTCTCGAAAAGTACAAATTACCAAAACTGAATCAAGAATAGAACAACTGGAGACCGGCCAGAGACAGCGTGGCCAAATCCGCCATCCTGCTCCATTCCCCCCACCCCCGCCCAGCACCTGAGACCGGCCAGAGACAGTGGCTGACTCCAGCGGCCTCCTGGATCCCGCTCCAAGCTCTCCCAGCGAGAGTGAATTTACAGGACTCACCAGGCTTCCCAGATCAGTGACAGTATGGTGAGTCTGAGGGAGAGCCTTTGGCTTCTCCCCACACGCGCTTCGTGGATTCCTGTCCCCAACCCCTCCAGGCCAGTGACTGGTCTGAAACCTCAGGACCCACTCACCAACACCTCCCCAGATCCCCTGACCTAAAGCCCACTGATTGAGTGGGAATTTCCCCGATTCTCTGGGCATCAAAGGTCAGTGAGTGTAGAACTTCAGGCCCGTCGTGCCTGAGATACATTTCCCAGGGATTAAGCTGCCCGTCACCTCCCGTGGCCGGGTGACAGCTCCAGGCATACTGTGCCAGAGAAACACTTCCACATGATTACTGGTCCCACCAAACAGCCCCAGACCCAGTGCAGGTCAGCCTGGAGTGACAACTCCTAGCCTGCCACACTGGAGGGACATTTCTCAGCAATACACGGTCCCACGCTATGGACCGAAACCCAGCACAGCCTGGCCTATGAGTGAGGGCTCCAGGCCCACTGCACCAGAGGGACCTTTCCCAGCCTTCTTGGGTTACGGCCTGTAGACCCGGACCCAGCACAAGCTGGCCGACTCAGTACAACCTACTCAGTGAATAAGATTATCCACTATCCTTTTGTGAGCCCAGAAAACCCACCAAAGCCCAGGCCCACCCACCTGGGGAACGCCCTGCCTGACACAGGAGGGCTGACCCCGGGAACCAACATAGCGGAACCAAAGGAGCTGCAGCAAAAAAGGAACTGAACACAACAGCTAGACCCAGGATAGGCATACCTGGAAAATCTCAAGCTTAATAGACTGGCACCCGAATCTCATAACAAGCTAAGGTTATAGCTGCACCAAAGCTCTACACCAAAGGTCAAAGATCAGTGCTATACAAAATGAGAAAGAGAAGGGGAAAAATGCAATCCCAGACCTCGAGTCCATCAGGAAAGGCAGAGGACATTAGCTCAGCTGCAATGAATGAACTAACAGATACAGCAGCAAAGGAACAACAGCAGAAAGCTATAGAGGAAATAAAACGAGAAGTAATTCCGCAATTTAACAAAGAAATATTTGAATACATA
>PVKA01046576.1:0-14843 GCA_004027165.1 Ctenomys sociabilis
TAATTATTGAATCTTTGATATAATTCAGCTATAAAAAAACCTGTAAATATAATTTCATGTATGCACCTTGTACAATACCAAAACGTTATGAAAACAGTTTGCAATGTATTAATTCATCAACTCTGTATGGTTAAGGTGTCTTGAAACTGTCTGATTGACATTTGTATTTTAATAAAATAAAAATAAATGGAAAAAAATAAATAAAAACATATTACTTAGGGAAGTGTAGTATACATTAGAAAATGACATTTGGAAAAGGTCAGTTTTTTTTCTAGAAATGTTTCTTGTGACTAGCAACAAACACAGGTTGAGACAAAAGCTAAATTTTGAAGAGTTAAGGAAAATGTAAAGTGATGCGTTATAGTGTTGCTGGTGGCAGAGCTCCGGACTAAAAAGAAACAACCACCGTTAGCAAGAGACCTCAAAGTACATAGTCTGTACCTGCATCTCTATGGCAAAGAGTTCATCACAGAATGTTATATAATGCAATGTACATGTATGTGTGTTTGCCTATATATATATATATATATATATATATATACATATATATATATATATGCGATTTTTATAATTATATCCATCATGCAAAAGATCAATGTATATTTATACAAATTTTCATACTCACTACAATATTCAGGATGTAACTGAGCAAATCATGAAAGGAAATCTCACACCAAATGAAGCCAAATGACAAGCATTCATATAAAATGCTCAAATTCATGAATCTATCTGGAGAATACAAATGAGAACTATCACTTTATAAATGACCTGACTAAAAAAACTAAAATAATGTCAATATTACTTTGTGACAGGAACACAGAGAAATGTTCATTTCAAACACTTAATACTTGGAGAGTTTAGTACCCACTGGAAAAGACAACCAGGTATTTTGTAATAAAACCGTTTTATGAACAACAACAACAACAAAAAAAATCAAAGCAGTCTGTTTCTAGGATAAAATCTGACTCTGGCAAATGAGATAGAATTTGTTTCATAAATAAATATATTCATTTATGGTTATCTGATATTAGATAAAATGGCTGCAAGCAAACAATGAAGAAAGGACAGCCTTTTTTTGAGATAATTCTGGATAAAATGGACAATCAAATATGAATAGAATCCTCATCTTATACCTCATATAGAAGAAATCAGTATTGACTAATGACTTCGGTGTGAAGTTTAAAACTGTAAAACTACTGGAAAGAAAACACAGAAAAATCTTAACAATCTTTTTGGCACAATGTTTTGGATATGATGAGAAGTCATACTCAAAACAAAGTTAAGAAAATTATTTTAACAAAAGAATTGTGACAAACTACATAGCTTCCACACAGCAAATGAAGCAATCAATAAAATATAGAGACAACAAACAGAACTAGGAGCATATACAAATGTAGAACTGCTAAAATATCAATATCTAAAAGATAAAACAAACTCAAATACTCAAAAACAATGTAAAACAAAACAATTTAATATGGGTGAAAGACCTCAAAGACATTTCTTAGAAGAACATATATGAATGCCCAACAGATGTATCAAAATTCTTCTATAACACAGGTTATTACTGAATACCAACTAAAAGTACACTCATATATGACATCACCCCAGTAAAGTTAGATTATGATGACAATGAGTAAAGAGAACATGTGCTTCTGAGGAAGTGGAGAAAAGGGACCCTATGTTGATTTTTGTGAATTGATCATTATAAAATAATTTTTAAAAGTGTATGGAAATAATTCACAAAATTGAACATAAAGCTACAGTATGCTTCTACAATCTCAGTACTGAGAAGTAAAAATAAATTAATGTTTCAAGGTGATATCTGAATGCCTATATTTAATGAAGCACCATATATAATAGCCAAGATGTGGAAACAAATTAAATGTCCATCCAAAGGTGAGTAAATAAAAAAATGTGGTATAAATTGCACAATTGAATGCTTCAGTCATAAAAAAGACCAATATCCTGTCATTTCTTTTTTGTTTTAAAAAGAGTAAAACCATAAAACATACAAACCTTAAAAACAAGATAGAATACACTCTTGCATGTTGTCGAATTCTGCGAAAAATCTTGAGATGAGGAAGAGCTGGTTTGAACAGAATCTCTAATCCTAGTGTTTTGAGGAATCTCCACACTGATTTCCACAGTTGTTGCACCAATGTACACCCCTAACAACAATTGAGAAGGATTTCTTTTTTCCCACAGCCCCATGAGCATTTGTTATTGGTTGATTTCATAACAGCTATTCTTTCTGGGATGAGATGAAATCTCCATGTTCTTTTTATTTGCATCCCTCAAATGACCAATGAACTTGAATACTTTTTCATATACTTATTTGTTATTTGTACTTCTTCATCTGAAAAGAATATATCCATCTCACATGCCAATGTTTATATTGTATTTGAATTTAGATGGTCTGATTTTTTCAGTTTTTTGTGTGTTCAAGATGGTTCTTGGAAGGATTTTTTTTCTGTGTGTGTAGCTTAGGGAAATGGAATACCCATTTCTGACAAAACTGAAAAAAAGGAGGACACAAATGAAGGACCATTCTGCATCTGTGTATACAAAATAGGATAGATATACAGCTACTTTCTCTTAACTGAGAAAGATTTGTGCTAGTAGTGTTTGGACAGGATATCATGTCTGCATCTTGTACTATGAATAACCACTATGAAGACAGCAATATGCAATATATTAATTATTGAAACTGTCCTACTAATCGATTTTGAAACAGTCTCATTGCTATTTGATTCTCAATAAAATCAATAAAGAAAGATAGTTATTGGACAAAGTGACAGTTTATTAAAGCTTTTCCCACTCTGTGGTTTGTCTTTTCACTTTGTTGGTGATTTTTTTTGATGTGAAAGAACTTTTAATAAGATGAGATCCCAGTTGTTCATTATGTTGTCTCTGCCTAAAATTTATCTTTGAGTTTTCTATCTATTTTTTTCTTCCAGTAGATTTGGTGTCTCTTTTAATATTTAGAAATGGATTTATTTTTTTAGTGGGTCTAGTTTTAACATTTCCCATAAAGAGAATGAGGCTTCCACCACTGTTTATTAAAGAGGCTATATTTCTTCCAGTAAACATGTTTGGGTACTTTGTCAGAAAGAAATTGGCAGAAGATCTTATGCAATCTTCTAATCCATTTCACTGATCCTCAGGTTTGTTTTTATTTTCTTAGTTTTCAAAGTTTAATTTTAAAAAGTAAAAACAAATAGCAAAATCCAAGGCAGAAACTGAGTCCCATACAAAACTGCAAATGGTACGTATTTTCAAACCAAGAATAGAAAATTAACAATGGTGTTATATTTTGTATTTTTATCATTGAATGTGTTGCTCAGATTAACAGATACAAGTTCTCAAGATATGACAAATAATTGGACATAAAGTTATGCTTTCAGTAAAACCTAATAAGTTTTTCTTAACCTTTTTGCTGTATTACCTTAAAATTTATTGTGAAGATAGTATAATAATAGTTGATAAGACATTAGAAATGGTACACATTTAGAAGAACAAGATGAGAGGTATTCAACCATGGTTTTTCTATAGCACATAGCTGTCTTTGCTGTAGTTGCTCAGATTATAGATATTAAAACATAGAGCTGTTCAAAATGAAAATTTTGAATGTTAACTACTATTTTCAAAAAACTGATGGAAATTAGTAATAAATTATCTCAGCTATCCCATATCTATAATATGTATCTGCATGATTTCCCCCTTCCTTTTTGCATACCTCTTATCATTTCCCTTATCTTCACTGTTTATTCATTATATTCAGTTTGTTTTCATTTTACTGTATCTATCAATACCTTTCAGATTTTATTGTTTCAGTTTATTACACTAGAGAAACTATGATATTTACACATGTGTGCATGTGTGTGATTTATTTGACTTATGAGTAGCCTCTGGATGCATCCACTTATCTGTAAAGGCCTCTAATTGGTCTTTCTTTGTAGCTGAGTAATATTCCATCATATAAAAATACCACAACTTTTTTGTTCATTTCTTAGGTGATGGGCATTTTGGTTGTTTCAAAAATTTGGCTATGACAAATTGTGCTCCTATGAGCACAGGTGCACGTATATCACTATTATATTTTCAGTTCTTTTTACAGAAATACCCAGATAGCTTGGTATTTGGGTACTTTGTCAGAAAGAAATTGGCAGAAGATCAGGGTTTCCAGTCCTACATTTTTTGAGTAGTCTCCACACTGATATCTGAGTGATTGTACCTGCCTACATTCCTACCACCAGTGGAGAAGGGTTACTTTTTCCCCACAGCTTGTTTAGCATTTGTTATTAGTTGATTTCTTCATGATAGCCTTTCTTTCTGGGGTGAAATGATACATCAATATTTTAATTTGCATTTCTAGAATGTCCAGTTATGTGGAACATTTTTCCATCTGTTTATTTGCCATTTGTGTTTTTTCCTTTTGGAATTGTTTATTCATTTGAGATGTCTATTTTTGGATTAGGTCTTTAAATTTTGGAGGCCTGATTTTTTTTTCTTCTATTTCTTTATATGTCTTAGGTAGAAGTTCTTTGTGAGTGATTATTAGTTAAGATTTTCTCCTAATTGGTAGATTGTCTTTTTACTCTGTTGGTGATTTCTTTTGAAATGCAGAAACTTCTCAGCAAGATGAGATCCCAGTTATTGATACTTTGAAGTATGTCCCATGAAGTTTGGTATTTATTCATGAACTCTCTGCCTACTCCTATGTCTTTAAGATTTCAACCTACTTTCTCTCCCACTAGATTTAGTTTTTCTGCTTTATTGTTTAGATTCTTAACCCACTTTGATTTCATATTAGTGCACTGTGATAGACCTGTGTCAAGTTTTAGGTTTTGGAATGTGGAAACCCAGTTTTTCCAGCACCATTTGTTAAAGAGGCTGTCTTTCTTCTAGTGGACATATTGGACCTTTCCTCAAAGTTAAGGTAGCTACATGTGTTTGCAGCTGTATCTGCATTTCTAATCTGTTCCATTGCTCTTTAGATCTGCTTTTTTGCCAGTACCATGCTGATTTTATCACAGTAGCTTTGTAGTATAATTTCAAGTCAGGAATTGTAATGCCTCCTGCCTTTGTTAGTCAGCATTGCCTTTGCTATTCTAAGTTTTTTCTTGTTCTTAGGAATGTTTTCCCTGAATCTGTAAGGTATTTTGATTTTACTTTGATAGGGATTGCATTAAGTATCTATAACAATTCTGGGACAATGCCATTTTCACAATGTTGAACTTGAATTCAATAAGCCAGGCCTGGGTCTGGCCCAGCTGCTGGACTTAAATCCTCTGGCTCCCACTGTGGCAGACTTGGTTCTCTGCAGCAAATGCTCAGATGGAATTTGAGGATGAAACTTCCTCATATGAACAACGTGGTTTGTGGAGGTTTCATTCTGAAGTCAGGTGGTTCCAAGGCAGCTGGCCATGGCACAGGGGCCACAATCCCAGGTGGCTGTAGACAGCAAAAGTAGCAAGAGTGAAAAGCAAGAACAAGTATTTTTTCCTCCTTTATATGGTAACCAGGTACATGCACACACACACACACCCTTTTTTTTTTTTTTTTTTTTGGCAATATCATTATGATTTTATCACAGTGGCTTCATAGTATAATTTCAAGTCAGTGATTGTGATGCCTCCTGCTTTCCTCTGTTACCCAGGAATACATTTGCTATTTGAGATCACTTCTCATTCTAAAAGTATTTTTGGAATATTTTGTTTTCCTTATCCATGAGCAAGGGATATATTTCCACATTCTGATATCCTCTTAAGTATCTTTTCTTATAATACTGTAATTTTTATTATAGTGTTGCTTTGTCTCTTTTGTAAATATTTATTTTGGGGGGTTTTATTGTGAACTGTGTGATTTCCCCAACTTATTTTTTAGTTGGCCTGTCGTTTGTAAATAGAAATGTTATTGATTTCTGAGTGTTGCCTTTGTATCCAGGTACACTACTGAACTCTATTAAATCTAAAACTTGTAAAAAGTTCTTGGGCTCTTCTACGTAAAGTATCATGTCATCTGAGAATATTGATAATTTAACTTCCTCCTTTCTTATCCTTATTTATTTTTTCTCTCTCTTGTCTAATTGCTATGAGTAGTATTTACAGAACTATATTGGGTAACATGGCAATCATAGACATCCTTATCTTGTTCCTAATTTTAAAGTGCAAGCTTTCAGCTTTTGCCCATTTAGTATGACACTGGCTGTTGGTCATAGATGGCTTAGGTTGCAGTAAAGACCATCTATTCCGATTTTCTGTAGGGTTTTTATCTTGAATGAGTGTTGTCAAATGGTTTTTCTGTGTGTATTGAAATGATAAAATGATTTTTGTCTTTGAATCTGTGGACATGATGCATTTAATTTATTGATTTTCATATGTTAAACCATCCTTGCATTCCTTGGATTAATCGAACCTGGTCATGATGTATAATCTTCATGATGATTCGCTGCATTTTGTTTCTTAGTATCTTATTGAGGATTTTTGATAGTCAATTAGAAAAACAAAGAAGAGTGAAAATAAAATGTCTCTGGTGTTTATAGAGATATGATAATGATAGAGCCTGTGCCAGATCACAGCCATGTACTGTGTTGCCATAGAAATTATGCTAGGTATGCTGATGATGTTGGACTTTGGTTGGGGCAGAAGCTTGGATTGGCCTTGTGGGGGTGGAGTCCTCCAGAGCCCAATTTCTGGCTTTTTGCTGGTGCTTGATACTTCCACATTTATTACTCTGAATACTTAGGAGCAGATGTCCTGGATCTCATGGCTCTGGATCAGTCTGACTGCCAAAATGCAAGTGAACCGTGTGCCTGGGGTCCAGCCTGCCCTAGATCTCCACACCCTCTTATCAGGAACAGCAAAATTGAACCTGTATGGAAGTATGTCAGGTAAATAATCCAGTAGTAAAAAGTCAAATACAGTGTAATCTCATTCCACATTCACGTGGAAATTTAAATGTTGATCTTGTAGAAGCAGTGTTAACCAACATTACCAGAAGCTAGAGAATGTTTTGGTAGGTTTGCTTTGTGATGTTATTGGTCAAAATTAAACTTATAGTTAGGAAGGATAAATTCAAGAGACATATTATACCACATACAGACTTGCCTAAATCTAACCCAGAACCTATTATTTTCTTAAAAACGAATGAGATTTTTTTAAGCATGTCTGCCATAAAAGTCATTACTGAATTATTTAAGTCATATGCTGATTACCTGAATTTGATCATTCTGCAGTGTCTATGTACTTCAAAATATCAACACATTTTTAAAGAAGTTAAAAATAAAAAAAGATAACACATGCAGAAGTGGAGAAGATAACGTAATCCTTATATATTGTGCATAACAATGCAAATTAGTGTCACCATTTTGTAAATTGGTATTGAGGCTCTTCAAAAAATAAAAATAAACTACCATATAACAGAGCAATCCTCTCAGGTAAAATTTTCAAAGAAAACAAAAGTATTATGTAAAGCAATATTACAGTCATCTGTTCATTGTAGCTCATACAAAATAACCAAGATACAGAAACAATGCTATTGATGAATGAGTGGATAAAAATGTTATATAAATGTAAATAATGTAATAGTATTTATGCCATGCAACAAAGAAAATCTTGTCAATTTTACAACATAAATAAATCTGAAAGACATTAACCGAATGAAATATATCAGGCATTAAAAGGCAGCACTATTTGATTCTATTTATATGTAGAAGATAACATTACTGAACTTGTTTTTACAGAGTGAAATGGTGGGACAGAAACTGGATCTTGGCCTAAAAGTATGACATTTCAGTTAGGATAAATAAATTCCTATAATATTGTACAGCAAGGAGTTTAAAATTTTGAATTATATCTTCATTAATTTTCTCTCATTACTGAGATGAAATACCTGATGCCATAATTAAAGATGTAAAGATTTATTTCCCTCACCCTTTAAGGAGGTTTCAATGTATAATCCTCTGGCTTTCACGGGAGTGGCATGGCTGGAGGACAACTGCGCATGTCAATAGAAGTCAGCAGGGACAGGAAAACAGTTCAGTGGTCTAAGCACCTGCCTGGCAAGCACAAGGACCTGAGTTGGATCCCCAGTATTGCATCCCATGCTGGCTCTGGACCACCCTCCAAAAACGAAGAGTAGTGGCATACTCCTGTAATCTCAGCTACAGAGAGGCAGAGGAGGATCACTATGAGTTTTATTTGCATGAGGAGACCATGTATCAAATTAAAAAAAAAAAAAAGAAGAAGAAGAAAGCAGAAGGC
This sequence comes from Ctenomys sociabilis, assembly GCA_004027165.1. Classification (NCBI taxonomy): domain Eukaryota; kingdom Metazoa; phylum Chordata; class Mammalia; order Rodentia; family Ctenomyidae; genus Ctenomys; species Ctenomys sociabilis. The sequence goes on from PVKA01046576.1 coordinate 8,265, forward strand.
AGCAAAAGCCACGAAAAAAAAAAAAAAAAAAAAAAAAGGTAGGAGCATTAGAAACCAGAGCTTTTCCCTTCCTTATATTGTATTCAGTTACCTACCCCAGGATGTAGTGCTTACATAATACCAGCATTGGACCCTGAGCCAATTTCAAATTTTAGAAGCCTGGCATTATGATAGCACAAGGCATTGAGGTGCATCTAGACATAAACCATAGTAAATCAATTATTATATTCCTCAAAATTTTTAATAGAGAAGATCTCTCTGTTCTTATCATAAATCATGACATTTGATGTAAAGGAATATTAATGATTCTCATTTTATCATTTCTTCATGTACGCATGTATCAGAATACTATATTTACTTCATCAATATGAATAAAATTGTAATCAATTAGACCATGAAGGAGAATAGCTACAAACTGAGAATCAAAATAAGCACTTCTTCCTTAGCACTGTGGATTTTGGGTTTTGTGTCTCGTGATGAGAAAATAACTAAGACAGAATTTGGTATCAGAAATTTGGGGGCTTCTCTGATTCTCCATGGCTATGTGATTCAGAAGAATTTGGAAGTCACTTTCAGGTGAACTTTGAAAAGGTTTGGAGATGGAAGCTGAAGAAATAGGATTAGAATGCTTTAAGAAGAACTTGTTGGGAGGTTCTGATCGAAACTCAAGAGACCAGAATGCTGATAGAAAAGCAAATTATCAACGGAAGGTTCACAAAGTTTCAATTGGGAAGAAGGAGCAGACTGACTACTAGGGTCCAGGCCATATGTGTTGTACACTGGCAGAAATTTTGACTGCATTTTGCTCATGTCCAGAAAATTTACAGGAGTCTGAGAATAAGAGCAGTAGGCTAATTAATTTGGCAGATGAAATTCAAGGTAGGCAAATATTTAAGCTGCTCCTTTGGAGTTGTTAAGGGTCTTTATTCAGTTTTGTATTGTAAATCAAGAGGAAATGGAACAGTAAAAAAATTTTGAAAGTTCAAGTGTGGCCAAAAATGAAGCTCTGGTAAAGAAACAGAGGAACATTTGGTTACTAAAAAAAGATTAACATTATGAAGGTTAAGTGCTTTGGAACAGAAAATAGGAAAAATGCCTTAAAAGAGTGAGGTACTGGTAAGGCCTCACTGAGGAGAGAGCCTCAGAGCACCATGCTCCAGAATGTCAGAGCTCTAAGGAACAGGAATTGGATCCTGGGATTCAATTCACTATGCTAAGCCATTCAGGCCCTCAGAGGCCTCTGCAAGGGTCAGCAAGATGCCAGGCACTTAGCTATGCCCCAACAGGTGGTCACCCTTTGTATCATCTCTATGGTGTGTGTGTGTGTGTGTGTGTGTGTGTGTGTGTGTGTGTGTGGGTGGGTGTGTGTTACGCACATGTAGAATGCAAGAGTTGGGTTAGCAAGATTTTCACCCAGATTTCAGAGGAAGTCCTAAGAGGCGAGAGAGTAATCCTGAAACAGCAGTGTGTAAAAGTGTGTATGAAGCACAAAATGCAGTGGAAACCCAGAAAAATGGAGAAACTCAGAACACAGAATGTCTGAGGAAAGCTGCGGACAAAAGCAGCCGAGAGAGGCCATCAGGCAAGACCACTAGCAGCTCAGTACAGGGGAGGTGGGCTAAGTAGTTTGACATTCATGTCTTGTCACAGATTGCCTGATGTGTGAAACTACAGGATTTGTTTGCCCTGCTGCTTTGGGATCTTACTTTTGTTCATGTCTTTTTATTCACCTACTTTGCCCTTTTCGAATGGATGTGTTTAACCTGTGGCTTTGTATGTCAACAGTGTTAAAATTTCTTTTCATTTTTTGTAGGGTCTTCCAGCTAAGAGTTTGATTTAAATCTCAGATCAGATTTGCATTTAGAGTTCTCAAAAGTGTTAGAACTTTCAGAAAGTTTGCAACTCTTAGCGATAGTCTAAATGCATTTTGCATAAACAGACACCAGGAGTCTTGTTGGGGTCTGGGGCAAATAATATGGTTTCAACCTAGGTATCCTCTATGCCTCATATGATCCATAGGTGGGGCTTCTGGAAGGTGTTTAGATTATGGGGATGTGCAAATCTGTAGGGCCCTTGGCTAGGAGTGACCCGTTAAACTCTAAGGCAAAAATGCTTTAGGTTCCATGAGAAATGAATGATTAAACCAAGAGGCAAAGCACATAAATAATTAAAACGTGTGGGGGCAAAGCCTGTAGGCTCTGTGTGAATGAATCGAAGGGCCAAATGACAAAAGTTTAAACTGGTGAACCAGGTTTTGTCTGGCCCCCGAAATTCCCCTTTCCCCAAGAAAAACCGTCTTTTGTACAGCTTCTTGCTCCAGCTGCTTTGCTTCTGTTTTTCTCTCTTACACCAGTATTCTAAACAAAAGTCAGAGATATCTTGGCCTGGTGGCTTTTTTCTTCTCGAGAGTCTCCCTTGATGGCAGGGTGTTCTCCACTTTCCGTAAATACTGGTGCTGGCCTCTTGGTGACTGAACCAAATCTTGACTCCAAGTGAACTTTTTCATCCTCTTTGCCACCCACTGTTGCTCAATGCAGCAAAAAATCATCAGTCGATTCTTTCACTAGAAAGTTCATAGCAAAATGTGTTAAGGGAGCAGAAGCCTGGTGGGCGGAGCTGGAGTCCCGGAGGCGGGGCCTGGAAGGTTGCACCTCTTCCTTCCCACCTTGGCCTTTCTACTTCTTTTGGTCCATGACACAAGCTGTTTCTCCTTTGCCAGGCACTGCTTTCAATGCTACCTTAACCTAGGGCCAACACACCACTGACTGAAATTTCTGAAAACCTTGAGCCAAAATGAGTATCTTCCCCTAGTTGTGGCTGTAGAGTATTTTTCTCAGCAACAAAGAAAGTAACTACATCATATTATACATATAATATACATTTTCAATATTTTCTTATTTATATTAAGTATTGAACTACACACATGCTGCCTTAATATTAAATGGGGTCATGCACACAGGTACCCCTGGAACTACTGAGAAAATAGAATCTTTTTATTTATTATTATTTTTGCAGTGTAAATTATCCCTTATAGAATGCACTCATTTTGTACCTGAAGCCTCTTCACTGTTTAGCAGTCTATTTTCAGTTTTTTAGATAGTATTTTCATTGATGCTTCATCATATGTAAGATTTTTTGGGATATTACAATTTTTAATGTATAATTCTATTCTTCACTTTTTCTTTGACATTTTATCTACTGATTTTTCAAACATCATCTAATTTTTATAAAAAAGACTTTTTTAGCAGAACTTCTTTCTAAAAAGAAGTCTCAATAGATATTTTGACTACAGAAAATTTCAAACTGGAAACACTGAATTAGGATTTTTCATATCCTCCAGCATATGTGTCTTGGGTATTTGCTTAGATTAATTCTCAATATAGTGTTGAATATATTTCATATTCACGCACAACTTAGCTTTAAATACATAATGTTTCCTTATTTTATTGGTATAAGTTTTCAGTGTATGAAATTTGCATTCATCTTAAGAAATTCCTTTTCTTTTCCCACTTATGTCACTTGTTCCGCTGTCAATGCTCTTGCTCTATTTTCATTCTCAGTATTTTAATTATATTTTTAGCTCATGTATATGATATACAATATTTCCATTTATTGTATTTAATGCATGTAATTGACAGATTTTACCTTTTTTCTTCACCATCTTCTCCTCACTTCACCCTTGTTTACCTGGAACACTTTCCATTTGCAAATCATCTTCTTGTTTGTTTTTATCAATCCTTCTTATGTATTTAATACAGGGTCCACAGAGTCTTACTACACAAATCAGACCCACAGTGATCTTCCTGTTTTCAGCCTCTGGGATTAGATTACAGGCATGTCACCATGCCCAGTCTCAGTTGCCCCATCAGGATGCTCCAGCGACAGGGTCAGCAAGGCGCCTGGGGATTGAATCCTGTCCCTGAGCCTGTCTAAGTAGATCAATCCATTATAGTGCTCTTTATTTATATTTTGCCATAATGAAATAGTAGGTACCATATAGTATTTAATTTGTGTGTCTTGATTTATTCATTAAAAATATTTTCTCAGGGGCCAGGGAAAGGATTCAGTAGAATAAGCATTTCCCTGGCAAGCAAAGGGGTCTGAGTTCAGTCCCTGGTCCGAAAAAAAAAAAAAAAATCTCAGTATATCCATTTTCATATTAAAGTCATAAAATTACTTTTCTTTAGAACAGAAAAATATTCTGTTATATATATATATATATATATATATATATATATATATATATAATATATATATATATATATATATATTACATTTTTTATATTCAAATGGTCATTGATGGACCTAAAGGGTGATTCCAGGATTTATCTATTATGAGTTGTATAGCTATAGATATTGGCAGGCATCAACCAGTGTGGTATGATGCATTTATCGCTTTTGAAGGGGAATAGCTCAAATGGAATTCCTTGTTGCGGTATCTTTGAGGAATGTTTATATTGATCTGTAAAGTGATTATATTAGCTTATATTCCAACTAACTGGGTAAAAGTTTTCCTTTTCACCATAGTCATACGAACATTTATTACTCTTTGATTTCTTGATTGATTGCCATTCTTTCTGGTGTAAGATGAATCTTTCATGAACAGAGGTGCAAAAATCTGCAACATGATATTGGCAAAAGAATGCAGCACATCATTAAAGGATAATACAGCATGTCTAAGCAGGTTTTATCCCAGACTTGCAAGGATAGCTTAAACATATGCAAATAAAGAAATGTGGTACACTGCAGAATGAAGAAACAAACATATGATTATATTACTACACACAGAGAAGGTTTTTGACAAAAATCTAATCCTCCTTAAAGCTCTGAAGCAAGCCAACATGAGGGACTTTATCTGAATCTGATGAAAGCCATTTGTGTCAAACCAATAGCCAATGTGAAATGGAGAATACATACATGCATTTCAGTTTATTTAATTATATAATCTAGTGTGGAAATTATCATTGTGCATATTCTATGGATGATGATTTAATGAATTATTAGTCTTTTTTCCTTTCCATGTACTGTAACTGTGTAACTAATTTCAATGAAACATGGATTATAATGTTACTGCCAATTATAATGCATTCATATCTTACTTCATAATCAGTTAGATGGTCTTACATTGTTCTATAGTTCAATTATGATTGAAGGACAAAATACGCTTCAGTAATTCATTACATCTATCAAGGGCAGCCATTACCACTGAAGTGGTGTTGAATATGCCACAGGCCCCACTTCCAGTCTAATCTATGTGTCTTTTATTTTCAATAAGGAAGCCTCTGTGAGCTTTCCATTCCTGAAGCTCCTGATTCTATAATGCAAAGCATAATTTCAATACAGAAAGCTATAGTCTTAGAGCCTGTGATAATCTCCATCTACAGAAGCACCCACTAGACGCCTTGCAGTTAACTCTAGAGCAGAGCGCAGCACAGGCACCAGAAGCTCAGGGTTGTGCCCAGCAGTCCTTAGCTGGTCCAGAGACTTTAGCAGGTTAATAAAGGTCAGAAATGATTCAATGAAAGAGTCTGAGAATGAAACTAACAAGACAAGCTGCAGTACTACAATTCACATTCTCACAGGGTTCTTTTAAGATATTAGTGAAAGCGGCCTTGATTATAAATCCCAAAATGGGTAACGTGTTAACTGAAGAACACACAAAGGCCTATAGGATATTGGACTTATGGATTGGAATGGCATTAGTAATCATTTCTTTTTTTTTTTTTTTCTATGTATTTGGTATGGGGTCTCACTATGCAGCTCTGTCTTGCAATGATCCTCCTGTTTTCAGACCCCCCCCCCCTTGGTCTCAGTGGCTGGCTCAGTGCACCCAGGTATAGGCCGGTGTAGAAGGAGGTGCCGGTACCAAATTTTTAAAAAATTACATATAAGCCTGCAGTTATAATCTAAAATTATCTTACACATATGGAGATACTAGCAAACAGCCCTTACCACCCTCACCTACCCTTTTCCCTCTTCAGTGACTAAATTCAGGTCCACATCTAGTTCCAAGAGGTGGCTGTAACAAAGGTTACTTCCAGAAGACAATTCTTCCTAAAAACTAACGAGACATTTATTTTTGAGACAGGGTTCATTGAGCAGTTCATCCTGGCCTTGAACTCACTTTGTAGCCCAGGCTAGCCTTCAACTCAGTGATTCTCTCTCTCTTTTTAATCTTTTGTTCACTTGGTAAAGGATCTCACTACACAGCTCAGATCCTTGAACTCAACCCCATGCTTGCCAGCAGGCACTGTGCCTCTGAGCTATCTCCCCCATTTTGTATGTGCATTTTTGGTAAAGTACTTGGGCTTACTGTGCACAAAGTTCATACTCTATTGCATAGCATCTAAGCTTTATAGATGTCCTAAGGTGACAATATAAAAAACTAGAGGTAGGAAGTTAGACAACATTTAAGTATCTTTTTGTTATAGTTAATAGGAAAGATGCATCTTGGGCTTGGGATTGTTATAACATCTCTGGGCAGTATGTGTCTGGACTTGTTACTCAGCTGGCAGCAGAGGGCAGAAATAAGCATACAAGGAGAGGTGTGCACAGAGTCGGCAGATTTACATTTAGGTG
>PVKA01046577.1:0-14843 GCA_004027165.1 Ctenomys sociabilis
GAGGAGGAGAAGGGAGAAGGGGAGGAGGAGAGGAGGGAAGAAGAGGAAGAGAAGATGGAGGAGGAGGAGAAGGGGAGGGGACGGAAGAAGAGGAAGAGAAGATGGAGGAGGAGGACGTACGTGTTCAGGCAGACACTGCGCTTTTCCAGCAGACCTGCGACCTACAAGGGCTGCGCGGGGCCGGCCAGGTCCATCTCAGCCTCCCGCGTTCTCGTTTGCCCCGAAGCAGGCTGCTCAGACCTGACGTAGGAGAGCGTCGCTCTAGGCTGCGCCTTGTTCTGAGACCGCCGTGTCAGCAGACGGCGCCTGCAGCTGCTTGCGCTGAATGCTCGCACTGGCCTGTCTGTCTGTCTTCCCTGCACAGCTTTCCAGTCTCATGGGAGTACGGTCTCTCCTTCCATCTCAGGCGTGTAAATAAAGGTGTGCTGGGGAGGCGAGCCTGTCCCGAGGTTCTTGAGGCACCTTCTGCTTGCTGGGAAGGAGCCGCGCCTTGATCCGTGGGCACTTGTCAGCAGTAATCGGCTCTACACGAGACCTCTGTATGCCAGCGGCCAGGTCCAGTCCCCAGCGTGCTGTGCCAGCCCTGCCCCGGGGCGCACTGAGATGGCGCCAGGCTGAGCGTGGTGCTGCACGCCGGAATCCCAGCACTTGGGAGGCTGACAGCAGGACGATCACTGGGTCCAACCTACGCAGTGAGACCCTGTACACCTTGTGCTAAATGCATTTAAAAAAAACCCTCTGTAAGTTCCATGGCAATGAGCGGTAGGATACGCATATGGCCCAGGTGAGCCTCGCTGTCGACCCTGCCCCAGGGGCAGCAAAGCCGTACTACTCTCGCTTCTCACCTTGATTGCTAGATAATCACACTGAGTGTGAAAGTCTGATTCACATCCAGAGATTCCTCCTTGTGTGTTCTTGGACAGCTCCCCACTGCGAAAGGGTGAAACCCCAAATGTCACCGTGCTGGAGACCCTCCCGCCCCAGCATGGCGTGGCCCCTGCCTGCTCCTGGAAGAGTGCCCCGACTCTTGGCCCAGGTCTGTGCTTATTCTTCTTGGAATGAGCTTCCCCTAGAATGTGGCCAGACTGACAGGTTCTTGTCTCTGCGGTCTTAGCTGAAGTGCCGTCCTGCAGGGGGGCTTCCTGTCCGCCCTGACCTGCTCCCTGCTCTGTTCCCGCCTCCCTTGGTCCGTGTCTCTTCTTGGAGTGCTGCCGTACACTAACTTTTTCTCACAGTGCTTCTCCAAGCCTGAAATCTTTCTTTTCATTCCACCTGTTCTTCTCAGCCCTTTAATAGCAGGGCCCGGGGTCCGGGTTTGTAGCTCAGTAACAGTGTCTGCCTGGCGAGCCCAAGGTCCCGAGTCCAATTCCCAGGACCAAAACAAAGCAAGCAGGGGCTATGTCCCTGAGAGTCTGCTCAGTGACAGCACTGATCTCCTTGTAGATGCTTCCTACGTTGATCTGGACTGACTGGTACCTGGGCCAGCGGCTGATGCAGCCACCACAAGAACATTATTAGCTAATTGAGATTCTAAAATGATTTTGTTATTTACTCTCTCCTTTTGTCCTCGTGGATGGGAAAACAAATAAGCATCTTGACCTCACTAAGTCCCTGTACTTAACATTTCTGAGCCATAATTTCTTTTATTGCAGAACAAGGTCAGTGACCGTGGCCCTGGGTGGTGGTCTATAACCCCTGGGGAGAGGGTCGTTGCCGCGCGAGTGTGCATTAGTGTTTCATCGCCTTTTAAAAATTGCCCCCCAACTAATGGTTTTCTTTGAAAACCCTGAGCTGCTGAACTCTCCTGCCTAGGATGTCTGATCAGACGCAGCTGTTCAGGGAATTGACTTAGGATCTAAGGGTTTTTAAAATCCACTACAACTCCTTCCACTGGCTTTAGAACTCAGAGGGCAGTAAAACATACAGTTATGTTTTCCTCTGCTGGTGAAAACTCTTCCCCAAGAACAAAAGACTGAGCTGTATGCCTGGCCCCCAAACTTCCTGCCCTCCCTGACCCCAAAGGCTACCTGGACTTCACGTCTAATGTTGTTGGAGTAGCTGCTTTGAAGGAGAGCAAGGGATTGCATGTTGTACAAGTGGAGGAGTCAGCGTGTACTCACGGAGACGGGGATGTCTTTCTAGAGGAAGGAGAGGATAGTGCAGGCTTTTCTGCACACCCTGAGCCCCGGCTTATTTGTTTATGCTATTCATTGCGTTAGTCATGTAGGAATAGTCCTGAGGTTTTATTTGCTTAGAGCTCTGGTTTAAACAGCTCTGTGGTGATGGATTGTCACTGCAGGCCCTAGGCAGGAACCGCTGTGCAGGAGGAACCAGAGGGCACTGGAGGCTGAGGGGACAGTCAGTTCTCCTCTAGCAGCTGTGACACTCTAGCCTTGCATGCTTTGGGAAAATACCCATGAGCTTGACTAAGTGCCACCTTCAGTTTTCTATTTTCTTTTGGGGGTGGAGGATTGAACCCAGAGCCTTGGTCAGGCTAAGCATGTGTTGTGAGAGTGTTCAGCAGGCAGACTGCAGTGCTCCCGAGGGCCTCCTGCAGGACTCTCCCAGGATGGGCCTGAGGCCCCTTAAACCTGGAGGAAGGCTGCACTGCTGTACCCCATGCTGAGACGTACACAGGGCAGACAGCTAGCAGAGGTCCTGAGGCATCCACTCGCTTAGTGTGCTTCCCACACCATCTTCCTGGGAAGCTCTGTGCTGTGTATGCTGTGAGGAGCACTATTGGGGTGATGCCCTGTGGTGCTTCGACACAGAGCGGACAGCATGAGCTCCCCAGGGCAGCGCTGCCCTCCTCCCCAGTGCTGGGAGCCACACCTGGGAAGTCCAGGGCTGAAGGGTGGGCTCCGCCTTGCCTCTGGCAGCAGCTGGCGTCCCTGGGCAGTGGCTTTGTCGCTGCAGTGCTAGCCCCCTCTTCACTGCCTTCTCCTCTGCACATGAGTCCTTTGTTCCTCTGGCCAAGTAGCCCCTGGGGCCTGTGGTGAGGCTGGGCCCTTGGTTGTGCTTCCTTGAAATTTCTTGATCTATTTATTTGTGGATATCTTGTCACGGGATTAGGTACCATGTACAGGTTTTGGGGAATAAGACACAGGCATCTCTGAGAGACCATTTCTCAGTCTACCACAGGAACCTAAGGATCCGAGCAAAACACTCAACTCACTCCTGTCTGAGAGAAGTGAGGAGGGTGCTCAAGTTGTTTTGTTTTGTTTTTTTGCCAGGACTAGGGATTGAACTCAGGCCCATTCCCTTGAGCTTGCCAGGGAAGCACTTATTCCATTGAGCCATCTCCCCAGTCCCCGGTGCTAGGGCTTTAAATCAGAACTCTGGGCTGCTGCCCAACCTCTTAGAATTTCAGTTCCCTCAACTACAAAGTGAGCTATGAGGCCACAAACTGTCCTTCATCAGGTTATCACTAAAGTTAAGTGAGAGAATTGAGGTCACACTGAGTAGTAGTGGTTTGTTGCTGCGGTTGCATATTCCTAATGTGCAGCGCTTCCCTGTGCTTCTTCCCTGAAGCTTGCTGCCAGAGGCAGTGGGGGGGCTGCCACAGCCCCAGTATCACGGCTCCCTTATTGGCCAGCACGCTGGGCTCCAGCACGCTGGGCTCCAGCACGCTCGAGCCCACCTCAGATTTTTAGGATCCTTCTGCATATGTGCAGTGTATACCTGTGAGACAGACGACCTCTCAGGTGGTCAGCTCGGTGGCCTTTGGTGGGCAGGACCTAGCTGTGGAACACACCCCAATCAGAAACAGAGAGTGGCCGGTCCCCAGGCACGGCTCTGCGCCCCTCACACCCTTGGTTCTCACATCCTACAGGCTTCCGTCTGCACCTTGCATCAGCAGGCCGTACGGTACGCGCTCTTTGGGGCTTTCTGCTTGTGGGCTTCCTTGTGCTGCCGCGGTAGCTGGAGATCGTTCATTTTAATCATTACAGTGTTTGTCTGTTAAGTGTGCACGGAGTATCCATGTGCTTGTTGGTGGGGTGTTAGTTTTCTGTTTTGTTGCTGGCTAGAAGCTGTCACAGGCAGTGCTATGGCATTCTGGTGTGCTTCTCCTAGGGAACAGAAAGCTCCAGAACACAGCCTACAGCACGTATGGTCAGTCTCTTCCCTCTCTCCTTCCTGCTAGAGTTTTCCTTTAGGTGCTTGGGGTGTGGAGACCCTTACCTCAGGAGTTCCTTGGTTTGCTCGGGAAGCTATAACTGAATTGGGCGCTCATGAGCAGTTGACACCTCAGGTCTGGAGGCCAGGCGTCGGCAGACCTAGTGTCTGGGGAGGCCCACTTCCGCGTGGACAGCATCAGCCCCGTGACCTGCGGGTCTCCATCCCTGCCGCTGAATCCCCTTCCAAAGGCCCCACCTCTCACCACAGGAGTTAGGACTGCAACACGGGCTTTGGGGAGGGGACACAAGAGTCCAGAGTCGGTGGGGGACCTGGGCTCACTCAAGGGAACGAGTCTTACTTCCCGGCTTGCCCAGCATGCCCCGGCCCTGGCCTGTGCCTCCTTTCTTGATGTGTTGAAATCTTTTGAGCCGCTGCGCATTCTGTCCCCTTGTCTGGCCTTCCAGGGGCCTGGGGCTGGGTGGTCATTCCATAGGGGTCGGTGCTCAGCCAGGGACACAGCTCACCGCCAGGCACCCACTCGGGCTGGCCACTTGCTGTCCCTGTCACCAGTGCTGGGTGCCAAGCAGAGAACCCCTTGCCTCTGCCACGTAGCCCACACTCCTGCTGTGATCCCAGCTGGGATCTGAAACAGCCTGTCCTGTCCTGTAAAGTAGAGTGTGTCCCGCTGCAGAGGGGAGGGAGGTGTGGCCCAGGCGGCAGGATGACAGGGCACCAGCCCGAGACTCGGCGCCGTTGCCTGGAGAGCTTGGGAGCCGCTGCTTCATCTCAGCCATGTAATTTTTCTTTTGTTGAAGAGGTTGGAACTCACAGCTCAGCTGCAAGTGGTGCTACACGTGTGAGGGGCTTGTCCAGCATGGTGGAATTGTGTCCGGTCATAGATGAAGTGTCGCTAGGACCTGGCAAATGGCAGGCTACCGCGTAGACTTTGCTTCGGGTTACACTCATTTGTGCCTAGTTGGCATTTACCAAGGCAGTTGTGGATCTGGCTTGGGTGTCACAGTGAATGTTAGCTCACTGCCCCAAACACTCCAGAGAGGGCTAGGAGAAACGGGGCCTCAGGCACACCTTGTCTCCTGTGCTTGCCTCTTTCTTATTAGGTGGCCTTGGAAGTGCATCTGTAACAGATGGGACGGCAGGGGAGACCTCAGAGACAGCCCATCATGAGTGTCTCATTGTGTAGTCATGTCCCTCTTTTCTCGCCTGGTGTCCAAGAAGGGGAAAGGAGATGGAGATGTCTGAGAAAGCGTAGGGATCCGTTGGTCTCTAGGTGCGATCCCCAGGGAGAAATGATAGACAAGAGCTGGGTCAGTGGTTGCCCATCGCCTGGTCGGCAAAGAAAAGACCCCAGATGCACAGTAGTGACGTTTATTTATATGTTTGCAGAGCTACAAGACGCGAGGTTGCCTAGTGACCAGTAGCCCACCAAGTCCAGGCAGGATGCTTCTCTCCAGACTGAGGTAGCTGGACTGCTTTAGGCAGTGGGGCTTCGTCCTGCCCTCCCACGCTGGATCAGCTGCAGCTTCAGTGGCTCCCAACATGTTGTTAATGCTGAAAAAAGGTTATTTCGTTGGGTCAACAAAAAGTTGAGCCCCACTTCGTTGTACGATTGTTCTAGCTCACAAAGCTGAATACCTGTAATGGGTAATTCTGTTCCAGGCTTTTTGGGAGATATGATTAGGACAATCATTGCCATTTATTTCCATTTTCTTTATTACTCAAAGTGTATTGGGGCCTCTCCTGCATTATGGGTCATCAGACTTCATCTGCAGCCTGCCCGTGCCACTGAGGTTTTCCTAGTCGGCAGGCACACGCAAATCTAGTACATAAGTACTGTACTTGTATAACGAGAAAACACTTTTCTTTTCTTTCTTTCTTTTTTTACTTGTGGTACCAGGGATTGAACTCAGGACCCTATGCTTGCCAGGCAAGCGCTTGTTCTACTGAGGTATCTCCCCAAGCCCAAGAAAACAATTTTCCACACACTTTCTATTGACAAAGTCCAAACTAATGATAACAGATGACTGGATGCCTTCTTTGTAATTCAGGTTCTCCAGTGAGCAAATTTGATGGGTGCAGAGGGTGTTCAAAGGCACTGTCCTCCTACCCTCCAGTTGACTACAGATGTCCACCTGTGCAAATCCCACTTAGGTCAGGGCTACACAGAAACAAGGGCTGGCTGGATTAGGCCTGCAGACCACAGTTTGTTGTTACTGCTCCGTGTGCATGTGCAGTGTGCCTTGTGCATATGCAGGTGTGTGTGTGTGTGTGTGTGTGTGTGTGTGTGTGTGAGTAAGTACCCGTGTGCCCTTGAGTGGGGCTGTGCGGGCCAGGGCCATGCGCCACAGTGGCATAGTGAATCAGGCAGGCTCCTACACCACGGAGGACGCATGACAGTGCTGGTGCGGGGCTGCCCTGCAGGCTCCTGGTGCAGGCCTGGGTTCCTTCTTCCTGCCCTGCCAGCCTACCAGATGGCCTCTTTCCCCAAGGTCACCCATGGTCCCAGCTGCTCCCACTGTCTGCCCTGTCCAACACCATGCCCTTCCCTTGGCTGGAATTGGGCCTGTGCCCAGGTCTCCAGAGAAGCTGTGAGGTGCAGGCATCGGCTCCATTTGTGAAAACTGGGCTCCTGTTACCAAGGAGAAAGAGGCAGTGCTGGGAACGCTGTCACCACCCCTCCTCTGCCCAGGTCCATGTCCACAGTTTCTTGTTAACTGTGGTCTGGAAGTACCAAGTGAAAAATTTCAAAACTTGGGCCTGGGGGATGGTTCAGTAAAAATAAGCACTTCCCTGGCAAGCACAAGGGCCTGAGTTCAATCCCTGGTTCTGCCAATAAATAAATAAATAAATAAATGAAAAAGTGTTTAGGGCCAGGGAGATGGCTCAGTGGAATAAGCGCTTCCCTGGCAAGTGCAAAGGCATGAGTTCAATCCCCGGTTCTGCCAAAAAAAATACACAAGCTTAGATTTTTGAGTTCTGCGCTGCTCTGAGTGGTGTGAGAGTCTCACGTCGACCCACAAACCACCCTGCCAGGCCTGAGTTGTGCTGCATGCTGCTCTGTACACTGAGCTTTTAATTCAGAAGAAACAGCGCATAGATTGACATCTTTTGTCTTCAGAGGAAAGCAACATGCAGGCCGCAGCTTTGCCTCACTGCCTCGGGTGTGGGGGCCGCTCCCCGGAGCCTCCTGCCCTCCTGTCTGCACACATGGACAGGAAGCGCGAGCAACGGCTGCTGAGCGCAGGCGCGCATGCAGAGAGCAGGCTGGCCAGCTGGTCGCGTGCCCGGTCACCTCCCTGCCAGGCTGTGTGAGGGGAGGAGCGCGGAGCAAGAGAGCAGTGCCGTGACCTTCACGATGACCCCACTCACTGTGAGTGAAGCCTTAGAGTTTAGCCCCCAAAGCTGCAGGGGCTTCTTAGCCCCATGGGAAGCTGGGAGAAGTAATGAGCCTTTCAGACTGTCGCGTGTGTCACCCTTAATGTCCCATCGAGTGTTTGCTGAGTACCAAGGCGCACGTCTTGGGACAAGCCTGTGGGCTCGCACCATCATTCCGCCTTAATGGTGCTGAGAGGTTCTGTGCCGAGCCCGGGACCACCCGGCTGATAGCTGGATTCAGACTGAAGCGTTGGACCCCGAGTCCTGCTTTCAGCTGTGCGGCTCGGGCCTGCAGTCTGTGAGTCCCCACACCAGGCGAAAGCTCTCCTAGCACTATCGAGACACAGGGGAATCCAGAGGAAGGAAGGATTCAGCTGGACTTGGGGGTCTTCCAAAAGGTGGTGACACTTGAGCCAGACTCAGAGAACGAGCTGTGCGGGGGCAGAACAGAAGCCAGCTGGGGCGCGGCCACGTCTGCCATGCTGGGGTAGTGACTGGCTGCCGATACCGAGGAGGTGAGGGGGTGAGGGTGCGCCCGGGGCCCTGCGCTTTGCTCCCCTCCTGTCTCCTTTTCTCACTGCTGAGACAAAATACCCAATACCCAAGGTTAAGTGAGAAGGTTTTTATTTAGCTCACGTTTTTCAGAGGTTTTGATCCACAATCAATCACTGGCCCAAGGCAGGGTGGCTTTCCAGAGGACCACAGTTCCTGGTGGGCGGAGGACAGCTGAAGGCAGCAGGCAGCAAGGCCAGCCTCTTCCTGCCCCTTCCATTGTGTCCAGGCTGCCAGGGGATTAGGGCGGCGCCAATCCGGTCAGCCGGCTGATTACGGCCACCAGCAGCCGTAATCCCAGCAGCGTGCCGTGAACCAATCACACTGTAGATTCAGCCACCTCCATGAAAGCCCTCTGACCACACGAGGCTTTGGGGGGACATCTGGACACAAGCCATGACATACCACTGAATGCCACTGTGACTGTCGCACCACGGTGGATCCTCTTCCTGAGGCCTCCTCCTGTCACCTGTGCTCCGCTGTGTCTCACGTCTGGGACTGGAGCACAACCTCTTCCCTGTGGACAACTCGCCCTCACTTCTAGTGCTTGGTCTCGAACCACCTTCTGTCCTGTGTAGGGGTGACTCAAGTTTGTCTGCACCCGACTGTGTGTTCACAGAGAGGAATGGTGCTCATAAATAAAAGAGACGGCGAAAGTAGGTTTTAGTAATGAGACTCTTGCCTAATCGCCTCAGCAAGGGAAGGCATGGGCATTAAATATTTATTGGGCTGTGGCATTAACATTTCCACTGTGCTGCTGTGGACACCAGCACTCTCTGGAGAACGCAGCCGTCTGCCACCAAGCAGGAGAAGGGCCTGTGGCCTGGGAGATGCAGCCCAGCGTGGCTGTGCCCTCCCCCCGCCGCTGGCTGAGGGCCCTTCAGGCGCCACCAGGGGCTCTGGAGGTCTGAGGAAGGACGCAGTCCACTGGCGGGGCTGGCGTCTCACCTCGAGGTGCTCCTGGGAGGTGGGCGGGCTTGGCCTGCACTTTCCAGACCGCCCTTCCATTTCCCAAGGTCGAGGCTTCCTGAGAGTTTTGTTTACTGTTAGCTTCACTGTGTTAAACTGTGGTAAGATACAGGTCCTTTGTGGTTTTTTTCTCCTTAGTTCAAAGAAGTCTTTAAATGGCTGTGTTAGCCTAGCTGACACACTGCAGACTGCATGGGCAGATCCAGCATGCTGGTCACCTCCAAATAAGGCCTGCCGCAGGTACTCTGGCTCAGCCGGCCCGGCCGCCCCGGAGTCAGCCATTGTGCATTAAAAAGCAATTTGTCAGCCGGAGCAGTGAACTCCTATGTTATTTTTAGGCCAAGCTTCTAATTTATGTGGCATACACAGCGTTTCTCATGTGAACTTCTAGAGCCCACCCCCCCACCACGGCAAGCAACAGGGTGGGGGTGGGTGGCCGGCTAGCTGGGTGTCTGGAACTCTGGGCTAGTTCCAGAGCCAGCAGTTGCAATCAGGGGCTTGGGATCATTCAACAGTTCAGTCCCAGCCCTGCCACTTAGCAGCTGCAGAATCTCCAGCAGGCTACTTGTACCAAGAACTCTCGGTGTCTCCACCTGTGCAAGGAATTGCTAATGGTGGCTACAGCAACAGCTGCTCTGCGGCTGAAGGGAGACGCCGTTAGCACAGAATCAGTCTTGTCACCCTCACTTGATGAGTGGTCATGCTATTTCCTGAACTTTTCATCTCAACCTAGGACCCTAGCCCTTAGTAACTTCACTAGTGCCTGTGGGTCTCAAACAATCTCACTATCCTAATTAGAAAGCACCAGGAGGTGATGTAAACCAGGGGTCTGCAAGCAAGGGCCCGGTGGCCAAATCTTGCCTGGGATCTGTTTATGTGAACAGGTTTTATGGGAACTGTGTGCTCTGTTCATTTATGTAGAGCCTGCTGTTGTTGCACTACAAGGGGACCCTGAGTACCCACAAAGCCTGTGGAGCCCTGATCTCAGCCCGGGAGGTTTTACCCTTGAGCAGGTGAAGACACAGCAGAGGAAACCAGCTTGCAGAGCTGCACAGCTGGGTTCTTAGTGACTCTGCCCTGCCCCCAGGATGGGGCTCCCACGGTGGAGACTGCCTCCCGGTTAGGACAGGAAAGGTCGCACACAGCAAGGGGAATAGATCCTGCTCTTATGCGTTGGAAACTGTGGTGGAAGTCCTCTCCACCAGCAGAGAGTGACTGTGGAAGAGACCCCTCTTTGAAGTGCAGGCTCAGCATGGGGGTGGGGCCACGCCCTCCTCAGTCCCAATCCTGTGCTGGGCTTTCCCAGCCAGCCCTCATTGGTGGGGTGACTCTAGCGGGCCCCTTAGCATGGGTGGGCCTGGCTGTGTTTCATGGGCAGAGTGGTGGGGAGAGCATTTCTTGTTTCAGGGCTCTCTAATACCGATTGCCTCAAAACTTCTCGTTTTCTTAGGCTTCTTAGTGGAAGCACACCATTGCATCCCCCATCACCCTACATAAGGCGGACACCTCTGGCTATATGTTTATTGCTTTATTTTTTGAAGCTGGATCTTGCTATGCAGTTCAGGCTGGCCTCAAACTCCCTTTATAGCCCATGCTGACCTTGAACACACAGTGGTCCTCCTGCCTCGGCCTTCTAAGTGCTGGGGTTGCAGGCAAGCACCACCACACCCAGATTATTACTTATTTTCTGGGATAGCATCTAGTGAAGGCTGGAATTTAGCCTTCATCGCTGTATCTCCAGTGTGTCCCATGGGAACGTGTGTCCACTCATAGTGAAGCCTCAGAGACACACAGGACATCAGGCCTGCACTCGGAGTGGCAGGAGGTCTCTGTCGTAGAATTCTTACATTCACTGATGGTCTCTAGTCCTAGAACTGGGTCTAGCAATGTAGCCCAAGCATAGAAGAAATTTACTGAGTATTTAATCAACTAGAATTCAAGATGTGAATTGTTAGTGACTTAAGCCACCAAAGTAACTGGGTTGCTCTGCAGCCAGGAAAGCCAGACTGTGCCGAGGGGCTCCCAGACAGAGCCTGAAATGGTGAAGCTGGGACTTGCCAGTCGGGCTCAATCACCACACGAGGTCTGGTGTGAGCGGGTCTCTGACTGCTGCAGCCTCTCCTTGCCTTTCCTCTGCCCCGTGTGCAAATTAAGCTCTGCTTCTTGCCAGATACACAAAGAGGCGTCTCTTGTGGCCGCCTCTCTCCCCATATCCTGCAGTCTTTTCAGGGAAGGCCTGTCAGGGCGCACATGGATTTGGCATCCGGTATTGCTAGTGGGAACATGGATTTGTTGCCTCCTGCTGAAGAAGAAAGAAAGTGTGCAGACCTTGCTGAGGTGCAGGAAAGGGAGCACACAGGAGTGGTGGCAGGCAGGAGCCACCAGCTCTTGGGATTCAAAGTGCACCACGGTCATTCCACCTGTGCCTCTGGGGACTCCCTGAGCAGCAGGGTTCTAACTCATTTTAAACAGTAGTGCTGCTGCCACTGTAGGCCTCACTCTCCAGGAAGTGGTGGGCCGGCTCCCTTCCTCCTGGCCCTGAGTCTGGGTGTTCCATTTTTTCAAGGGCACTTTACTGAATGCCCGTGCATGTGCACGATAGGGACCAGAACCCACCTCGGAAACTGACACTGGGCAGCAGTGACAACAGCTGCATGCAAGGCTGCCGGCAGTGGCTCCTGGGTGCTCTTGGGCAGGGGTGAGTAGAGGTGGCCATGCTGCATTTAGACCTCGGGCAAGCTCAGCATGCGGGTGAGAGGCGTGTCCCCCTGGAGGATGATACACACCTGAGCGTGCAGTGTGCGCGCAGTGTGAGCCCAGGGGACCATTGGGCTGAGCAGGAAGAGTCCTGACTGTGGGGACCTGCGGCTTCTGCAGAGGACACTGCCTTTGCCTCTTTGCAAGAGGGGAGGCCAAGACTGGGCTACATCACACAGGATACGAGAATCCAGGGCACTGGGCATTCTGAGAACACATGCTGCTCTGAAACTGCAGCCTCAGCCCCAGGCCTCTGAGTTGCACAAGGCTTAGGAACTCAAGTCAAATCAGTGCAAGCCCAAAGGGAATTTATTGGGCTCTGGACCTGGGCACAGAACAGTAGCACTGGCCCGCGTCTATCTCAGGGTCCTCAGCCTGGCTATCTTTCTCTCACATCCACACAACTCTGAACTGGCTGCGTCTGCAGGCAGGCTCTCTCTGCCTACCAGCACAGCAACCCTGGGCAGCTCTGACCTGCGAAGTGCCGTCATCTCCCTCTTGAGAGGTCTGAGGACTCGAGCAAGTCGTGAAGCTTCCATGAAAGCATCTCCCCAAGCCACTGGGTGAGCTGATCCAAAACCCCACATGAAAGCAACTTAGGTGCCCAGTCTGCCTGCAGGAATGGTACCTCCCTTCAGGCAGTATCTGGCTCCAGGGGGGCCCGGTGCAGCCTGCGGAGGGAGTATCCTCCTCCTTCCACTGTAAAAACTCGTCTTAAGTGATGGGAGGGGTTCAAACCTTGACTACAGCAAGCTCTGGGAATAAGCGCTCCCCTGGCAAGCACAAGGACCTGAGTTCAATCCCTGGTACCAGAAAAAAAAAAAAAAAAAAAAAAAAAAAAGAAGAAGCTCTTTGTGGGCTCAGGGCATTTGATAATCTTCTCAACAGCTGGGCCTTGGCCATTAGGAGGGGTTTTTTTGTGGTTTAGTAGCGTGCAGTACTCCACACTAACATCTTTCACAAATTGCTAAGTGCAGTGTCTACGACACTTAACACGACTGCCAGTTTGTTCTTGGATTCTTTATTTTACTTTATGGAAGGGGAAAGATTGTCAGTTTCAAAAATAGTAAGTCATGGTGACAAAATTTAATAAATTGGGTTGATTTAAATTACAGCCTTAAATTATGGCTGTATAAAAGGAACTAAAAAAGATTTTCCCTGAAGAGTTCAGCTCTTAGTTAATCCTGTAGCTAGCCAAGGTGCACTGTATTATCATTGTTTCCATAGAGTTTAGTACTGTTCGGTTACTTCCTGAGTTCACTGGGATAGGAAGATTGGCCAGGCCGGCGTTTCACCCCGTAGGATGCCGGGCAAGGGAAGGCTGTGCTCGGAAGAGGTGCTTCTTGAGCAAATGAAGAGCTAGGGCTGCCTATGGCCAGCTTCACCTCTTTCCTCTTTGATGTGAATGGTGATCGGTGTGTGGTCCAGGTCACCAATTCCTTGATTGCTACAGAGGCTGACCTTTTTCCTGGTACAGGGGACTGTAATTATTAGCTCAGAGCTTGCTGAGCGAGTGGGTGTCTTGCTTCCTCAAGCCATTTGCATGTTCATTAACTCCCTGGTTCTTTCTGATTGAAAACATAATGGGGAAGAGTTTCCTTTTAGAAGTTGACTGGCAAGGTTTTGGTTTAGTGATGTTTGTTTTGCATTGTTTTCTCCTATTTGCCACTTGCCTGTTATTAGATGCTTTCCTTGGGATCCATAAGGGAGACTGAGGAGGAGCGAGACAAAACCCATCTTCAGCTGAGGCAAATGATTAGCAAGAAGTTAGTGGTAATGACTCAGAAAAATTAATTGATGTTAAGTGAATTACTTCTAATGGGTATTCTAATTTCCATCTGGTAAGACGGTGGGCTGCCTTTTTTTTTTTTTTTTTTTTTTAAGGTATTGTGTGCTCAGCTTCCTGCTGCAAAAGTTCTCAGCATAAGGTTCAATTATGTAAGTTCATAATGAGTGGCTGGGTTATCGGGTTGTACAGCCGGGCGTGGGGTGTGGCCAGTTTGGGAGGACAGCCAGTGCTTGTGGCCTGGTCCTTCTAGGGTGGATGGGCATTTCTCAGCTATGACAAACTGGTGAAGAGCAGCCTATACCTACAGCCACTTTGATGTCAAGATGACTTCCAGCCACTTGTGTTGAAGCCCATTAGAAAGAAGATAAAATCTCGTGCTGTAACTCCTAATTAAATTAATTTTCTTCATTAAGAATCAATTTAAGTTGTCAGCTCCTTGGCATTCTGCACAAGAAAGACTAGCTCACGTGAGGTCCAGCGACTTGGTGGCTGGCCAGGGACACTGTGAAGGAGGGAGCGAATCTTTGTTCTCATACCTCACAGTTGGGGCCCATCCAGTCAGGACTCCAGGCTTCATTCCTTGTCTTTTGAAACAGCGGCTCACTAAGTAAAGGGAAGGAACGTTTTGCCTCATTTCTAATTGTTACAAACATTTTGCATAACTTAACAGTAGATTGAAAAGAATCCACCTATAATTGAAGCCTGATTCAGTAAGATGCAGGAGGTTTTATATGATGCAAGACAAAAAGGTTGCAAAAAAGTGTCTTTATCCTCTGTGAATAGCAGTCAACCTAGAGTGTTGGTTACTCTTTTAGGATCAGAATCTTAAAACATTAAAGGTAATCCGCAGGCTATAAATAGATGGGAAAGGAATATAAATAGAATGGTGCCACTTTGAGAAAACACTTCAATTGTATCTTTTGTGTACATTAAAATGCATGCATAGTAATAGCTGCAATTATAAAACTATGTTTTAGGAGCTTTCTATTATAAGAGGGAAAAATGATATAGATAATTGAAATGTATCAGCTGCTGCAGCAACCTGCCTTGCTGGGGAAGGTGCATTAGCAGCTAAGCAAGCAGGAGCCCAGGCTCTAGGGGCAGCCCTGCCCACGGCCGAGCAAGCAGGAGCCCAGGCTCTAGGGGCAGCCCTGCCCATGGCCGAGCAAGCAGGAGCCCAGGCTCTAGGGGCAGCCCTGCCCACGGCCGAGCAAGCAGGAGCCCAGGCTGTAGGGGCAGCCCTGCCCACGGCCGAGCAAGCAGG
>PVKA01046578.1:0-14843 GCA_004027165.1 Ctenomys sociabilis
GAGAGGAGAATAATGGGAAGCAAAAAAGATTAAAGTGTATTGTATTCAAGTACCAAGGACCCATGGTGAATGCAACCACTGTGTATAGCAAACCTGTACAAATAAAATAGAAAGTTAGAGTGGGTGTTTGTTATGGTTCTGTGTTTGCAGTTAGTTCCAGTGAATTCCCTTATTATATCTCTTTAAGAAGAATGATAATGTTCTATATACCCAATAGCAGGCTCTTTTGAGAAAGGACATCATTTGATGTGTCATTTTTTTTATTTCATGTCTCTTTCCGATTACCCCATTTGTTTCTTCCTTTAGTTAAAAAAGTCCTTATACAACTATTAAGTAGTCATCAGTATACCCAAGAGATAGGTGAGAAACTGTCTTTTCAAGAAAAAGATACTACAATTGGCTTTCATTCCTAAAATAAATCTCCATGCCCTGAAGGAAAACCCTGGCTTCCACAACATGCTTTCCCTGGATGAAACCTCGTGGCCATTAATCAAGAATTACTTTGGGTTGAAGTGGTAGCTGTATCTATAAATCTAGTATACAGGAAAACTATGAGTTCCCCTCCAGAAAAAGTAGGAGCAAACTAGAGCTTTCTTTTCACAAACTCACTTGGAAGGGTCAAAGTTTCTTCTGTAAATTGGTAAATGGTATATTTAGCCTCTTCTTACTATCTGAAGAATTGACTTTCTATGTAATCATGGAATTGTACCTAAAAGAGATTGTCTGCTTGACTGAGCCTAAGATTCAGTACTGTGGCTTGCAGCACTGTGTTTCTTGAATGATATAGGACGATTTACCTGTTTGGGGCCATGGGAGCTAACATCAGAGCCTCTCAGTCCTTTACCCCCAAACCTTTCCGGATTGTTAATTTGTCAATAGAATTCTAGGTTGGAATTGAGAAAAACCACAGAAGAATGTGGACTGGAATCTTCAGATTGGAAGACTGCAGAAATTGCATTGAGAGCCTCATCATTTGCTGGGAAGTCTCCATAGTATTCTGTATTATCAACGTGTAACCCTTCATACTTTGAAGCTTGGTAGTAGGCTTTGTGCTTTCCTGAACCTCCTTAAAATTGAATATGGACATAGCTGGCGAGATAGCTTAATGAACTAAGCACCAGCTTAGCACAGGGACCAGGGTTCGATCTCCAATGCCACATGCGCATCAGCCCTGCCTCTGGGCTCATTGAACCGGTCACTGAGTCTGGGAGTGATGGCACATGCCTGTGTCCCAGTGCTAGGAAGGCTGAAAATAGGAGGATCACTGTGAGTCAGGGCACGGTAGTAGGGAGACCCTGTACCAAATACATGAATTAAAATTAATTAATTAATTGAAATAAAATTGAATGTGGGATCCATCTTTAATTTCTTATTTTGTTCTCACTACTGCCTTAGATATAATGCTAATTAAAACCCAAACATTAATAAAGGAAGGAAGGAAGGAAGGAAGGAGGGAAGGAAGGAAGGAAGGAGGGAAGGAGGGAAAGAAGGAGGAAAGGAAGAAATGAAGGCAAGGGTTGCTGCTGAGGGAGAGTGGAAACACAAACCAAGTTCATTCATCACATGCGTCTCAATTTGCTTCACATCATCTGTTTGGCTGTCGTTTCTTGACCCTCCTGTACCTTAACAGCCCCTTTCCAGTTTACAGGCTGTAGTATCAGCACAGATTCGCCGAAGCCCAAAGACAAAATTTTACGCAGCAGTCAGTATGTAAAGATTGGATTATTTGTTCACTGCTGGTCAGCTTTCCTCTCTTGAATCTCTTTAATGCCAAAACTAAATACATTTGTGTTCTTTCCATATAAATCTTACCTTAAAAAGTTGCTTCACAAGTGAGGAAAACATAAATAATTTAAGTGTCTAAACATAATGGAGCCTTAATCCTTGGCTTTCAGGTGTATAATAAAGATCTTAAACCTCCTGCAAAGTTGGTAAACAAAGGATGACTGATTGTGGTAGTCTTCCTAAAACTGAAGGAGGACAGGGTATTCTGCTATGGTTAGTCTACAAATAGAGATAAGGAGAAAAGTAAAAATGGTTTCTGCCCTCCGTCAACCTCACTGAATGACACATAAACTGTTCTCCCTCCTCCAGCCCTGGTGCTGAGTGTTGAACTAAAGCTCTTCTCACTCAGCTGTGTCCCCAGCACCAGACTGCCCAGGCTGGACTCAAAACTTTGATCCTCCCATCTCAGCCCACGAAAGTGCTGGGATTGCAGGTATGAGACACCATGTCTACCTGACACCTAAGTATTTATTTCTAGCTTTTTAATTTTTTGGTGCTGAGACTGAACCCCAGTGCCTCTTGTTTTCTAGACAAGAATTCTACCACTAAGCTGAATCCCCAGCCCTGTAGTATTTTTATAAGTGAAGACAGAAAAGTATTTTCATGAAGAATCAGGGCCTGAAAAATTTTAGGTAACCTTAACATTGCTGCTGGTCCAGGACAAATATCGTGACATAGAAGATACAGTCTCTGCTTATTGCACTGCAGAATGTTGTATAAAATCAAAATCAACAGCCAGCAGGTCTAAGCAAAGGGCTTCAGTGTGCAATAGGTGCCAGTGCCCCTAGTGTATTTACTAGCAGTGCAGCCCCATAATGGCCACAGATAAAGAAGTGTCTGGCAGGAATCGGGGGTCAGATACAGCTTTGCAACTGTTGGTCTGAAGGCTAAAATCTGTTCATAAACAGTAGCACTTATGAGAAATAATGGAGGTGAGGGTTGCATAGTTCTGAGTGCTTAAATACTACTGTAGATAAAAGCATGAATTAGTGTGATTTGACTTGCACAAAAACATTGTTGTTAAAAAAAAAGTATAATACTCCTATACTCCCATATGTTGCCCTTGATTAAATCAATTATTTATGCAACAATTACATCTCAAGCTGCACTAGCTTTGTGACAAGCTATGTGTCTCAGTTCCTTTTCTCTCATTGCTTGGATAAAATACCCAACATTTACAATTAAGGGAGGGAATTTTATTTAGCTCCCAGTTTGTGGAGGTTTCACTGCGCACTCAGCTGGCTCCAAGCACACAGCAGAGAGCAGCTACTCGAGGCGGAGGAAGAGTGAAGCAGCGAGAGCGGCAGGGAGGAGAGGCAGCACGTCTGCCTTGCTCTGCACGTTCAGGCTGCCCACCCCAGGCCGGCTGCAGCACTCAGACCCACAGTCCCAGCACGGGATCACGAATTAAACACAAACTCTAGAAGTCCGTCCCATAACTGTGGGAGGCTTTGGGGTGACAACTAGGCACAAACCACAACACTATGATAAGTAGAGCAGACAGTTCTTGTGCTTTTGAAAATTTGACCTAATCAAGTTCACAGACATTGAACAGGCAAACAAATTGGTTAATACAGTATGTGTGTGCGTAAAAGATACTATGAAGGCAAATGAAAAGCAAGCAAAGAGAATAAAGTGGTAACAATGTATATTTTATTTAGTTAAAAAGGGCTGTTCTGAGAAGCTGATATTTAAGGGAGACTTGAAGGATACAGAAACCAAAGTCAAACACACAATGGTGAGAAAAGGGCTAGCGCATCTGAGACTCGAAGACAGGATAGCTGGGTAGCAGCAACACCTTCCACTCAACTCATCTCCAGCTGGAATTGAGATAGCTCAGGTCCTATTGTTTCACTGAATTTTTTCTAGTGTCACAGAGTGGAAAAATGCTATCAGGGAAAAGAAAAAGATTGACAATATGTTAGAAGATTTTGATAGACCCATTTTTTATTTCTAATAAAAAATTTGTATTGAAAACAAGAGACAGGAAAAGTGTGTGTAGCATAAACTGGGAGTTGGCACAGGGATGGAAGAAAAGTGCAAATATGGGATGGTAAGATGACACTGGAGATATTTTTCTCTTAAATATAATTGGAGATATATTGATTTAAATGTGTAAAAGATAAAGATATAATTGGTAGGATTTAAAACAGAAGTTCTCTCTCCTTTAAATCCCTTCAAATGACAAAAGCAAACAAAATATGGTCCAAATATCAAGAGAGAAAACATAGAAAATGGCAAAGAAGCATAGAAAATAGAATCTATAAAACTAGATGACAGAAGTAAGACCAAACATATCAGTTATGACAATGTATGTAAATGTGTTGAACTCCCCAATTAAAAGGCAACGACTCTTAGAATGGAGTAGAAAACAACATTCAACAATATGCTGTTTACAAGAGACAAACTTAAAACAAGATGACTTGGAAAGGTTATAAATAAAGGATAGGCAAAGACATATTCATAAAATAAAAACAAAAAGACAACAGAAGTAGCAATATTCACACCAGCCAAGGTAGAATTCAAGGCAAAAACTGTTAACAATGCGAAGAGGTTTATACTGTTTTTACAAAGGCAACATTTGAAGTGAAATTATGTTCATTATCAAATGTGTGTTTGAAGAAGCAAAGAATCAAGGGACAATAAGCCACAAAAATAATTTTTAAGGTACAAGATCTCAATGCATCCCACTAACTTATGCCTCATCAATTCAATAAAAATTAATAAAGATCTGCAAAAATTGATGTATATTAAAATTCTCATCTTCAATATATAAATTGCAGACTTTTTTAAAAAATGTGGCAATACTCCAGTGTATAAAGAAAACGGAAACGAATTCTCTAAAGCAGTTTTTCCAAAATACACTGTCAAAATGTAATGTGAAATTATAAAATATGAAATAAAACCTAAACAGTGTATTCAAGATAGATTGAAACCTACTCTTAAATGAATATTAATTCCAAACAGAAACACAAATGTGTAATATTGCGTAGAAAATACTAAAATTTTAAAGTAAAAAACACCTACTGAACATTCAGGTGTACTGTATGTATTAGAGTTTTTAACTCCCACAATGAACACAGGAGGTCTGAGGAAGGAACAGGAAGTAGACATCAAGAAAGGAAACAAACAAAAGAGACTTCCAACCAGAAGAAACAGATTAAACCAAGAATCACAAATTAGAATGAAAGGTACTCTTGGGGAGAGCAGACAAACCACAGATTTTGATTTCATTCTTAGGAAATGGTACTTCATTGCAGATTTATGAAAAAGAAAACTGTATCACCATAATTATGTTTGAGTAAAAGTCAATTTATTGAAAAGACAAATTGAAGAAATAATTAAAGAAAACCCACAGAAGAAGTCAAAAAGAAATCATGGGCATGTAATCGGGATAAGAAAATATTGAAAAAAACAACAGATGCAAGAAATAGTGCTAAAAGAGAATTATAAAATTTGGGGACAACAAAGGAATCAATTAGTAAAGTGAAGAGACAGCACATAGAGTGGGAAAAGATTTGCCAGCTGTTCTTCAGACCGAGGACTATATCGACTACTAAATAGAAAGAACTCACAAAAAATATTAGACCACTTTAAACAAAAGACCAATCAAGAACTGAGCAAGTAAAATGAACAGACACTGTTTACAAGGAAGAAATGCAAATGGACAACACATATATAAAAAAGTGTTCAACATCTTTGGCCCCCAGAGAAATGAAGACGAAAAGAATGTTAAGATTCCATCTTACATTAGAAAAAATGGCAGTCATCAAGAAATCAAAATATAAAAAATTCCGGTAAGGCTGTGGTGAAAAAGGAATCCTAGATTATTGATGGGAACATAAACTAATATGAGCCCGGTAGCACTGTGCAATAAATTCCTCACAGAATTCAAATTAGAAATTTTGTATCACCCAGTTCTCCTCTTTCTAAGAATCTTCCCCAGAGAGCTAATGGCACCATACTGCATGCATAGCAATATTTATAGCAGTGCAATTTGCAGTAGCTAAGTCCTGGAAGCAGCTAGTATCTCCATCAGCAGACAATTTATGGTAAAAATATGGTATCTGTACCTAGTGGAACACTATTCAACTATAAAGAAGAACAAATTTGAAAGATTTGTAAGAAAACAGGTATACCCAGAAAGTATAATGCTGAGTGAAATAATAGGTACAAATAAGCTTAAGTATTATATAGAGTTTCTTCTTTGAGTAAGACACAGCATAAACAAAGAACACAATAAAAGATGGATATAAATAGATAAGGGGACGCTCTTGCAGATGAGATGGTGTCCAAAAGAAAGTAAGTGAAGAGATGGAGAGAGGAAAGGGAATATGCGGAATAAAGACATGCAGGAACCTAGTAACCTCAACGAATGCAGCATTATATGCTATAGTATGAGATAACATTAATAATTTGAACAAGGACAAAAGTGGGGAAGGTGGATGTAGCGGAGAAGGGAGGGAGATTGGAGGGAAGAAGGGGATTTAAAAATAAAGAACCAAGTTGTATTATATGGCCACTCCATAAGATGACCATGAGTTGCATGTGCTACTGTTACAGGTAGTCAAATTAGGTAGAAATATTACAGGCAGTTAGACAGGGCCAGGCCCTCCAAGGAGAGAACACAGAAGATAAAGAAAACTATTGGAGGCTCCTGCTGTGAACCAGACCTAAAGGCCAAAGAAATGCTAAAAGAGTTGCACCTGGCATTGATATTCTAAATAGGTAGTGATCACTTGAAAAGACCCAAGTGAGTCACTAGCCCAACCCCCAAGGGGAAGAGACCCTGTCCCATATTCATGCCTGCTTACTCCATGACTTGCTTCTGCATTTGGTCCTGGGCCTAATCAACTTTACCTGAGCAATGGTCCTTGTAATCTCATTGGTTGACCATAGTTATGTCCCACCCCACATCCACCTAAGCGAGACCCCTTCTTCTCTACCTTAGCCCCACATGGCTTTACACTACGAAAGTCCCTGGAAGAGACACCCTTCCCAGGCAACCTGCTCCGGTCGGGCTTCTGTCCTTCGACAGAAACTTTTCTTTCCAATACAGTTTTACTCTCAACCTCCATTTGTTCCTAAAATTCATTCTTCGATTTTAGAGAACACGAACTCCTGCAGGTCAGGTTGGAGTTGTACTTCCCTGCATCACTACCAGCACATAACTAATATAAAAATAATAAAATAAGAAGAAAAGGTACTTTAAAAATGTATATACAAAACAACATGTTGGAACTGGAAAATATTTAGAAGTTATATACTCAAGTCAGCTCATTAGTCAGAAAAAAATGAAGCTTAAAATAACTATGTAAATTTCCCAGTGGTCTTAGAAGCTGTTAATGCATGAGACAAAAACTGAGACAGTTTGGTCCCAACTTATTTTTTTCCTCTTTACTAACCTGGTACTGAGGGTGAGGAAGAATAAGTGTTTAGAAATAGTTGGTATCCATTCTATTTCTTTCCCAGACATATCTGTTTTATTGCTTTCCTATGCCTGGTTGACCTGGTTAGTGTTTCTAGTACTATATTGAACAGGAGTGGTAATAGCATATGCCCTTATTTTGTTACGACTGATAAAGGGCATGTTGTAGAGTGGTGACATCCACCAAAATAGAGAACTCAGGATTTAAATCATGTTTATTTGTGGATAAAGAAGGATATCTACCTAAAAAGTGGCTCAAAATTTACTATTAGACAGCTAAAATTTCACGGGGGCTTAAAAATCAGGATGAGATTGTGAGTTGAAGAGCACACTAACTGTTGTCATTTGAGGTCTGCAGCAGAGACAAGGAGAAGGCGGAAAAGAGAGAAGATGTCCAGAAGGGAGAAGCAGGGAGGTGAGGAAATAGGTTGCTTGGGGTAGACACTGTTTAGGTGAGGAGAGAAAAACCAGCAAAGCACCGCTATGATGCATCAGCGTAGGGAAAGAGCCATGGACTCCTAGGGATGCTGCAGGAGATTTCTTCTCTCAGGACTGCACTCTCTGACATCTGAATTCTTCCCAATCCAGAAACTACCATCAATTATTGTAGGAAAATGTAGGATGAACTTGATTGAATCTGACTTCAAATGCACATTTTTATAAATCTGTGATACGAATTCAGAAATCGGTTTTATGAATAAGCACACACACACATAGCTTAGTAGGACTACATGGTCTTAGCCAAGGTAAAACACACACACACACATGCTTATTCTCACCTTCTCTTTGATTCTTGTGCACCATGTGTTGTCGTGATACATGTAATCTTTACAGGTGATTTGTGACACTTTCTTTCTTTATGCTACAACAATTTAGCATAAGCATTTTCAATGTTTTGTGAAAAGTGAATTTGTGATTTTTTTTCATGTGCATACTAGTTCTTCACTCTTATTTATTTTGGGGGTGCTGAAGATTAAATTCAGGATTCTGTGCACTTGAGGCAAGTAATCTATTACTGGTATATACCTCCCCTGTCTTGCTTATTAAAGGGCCAAGGGTACAGAGTAGATACAATAAATAAAAAGGAGGGACAGACCTACCATTATAGTCATATTTTTTAAGGATTAAATATGTCCCTATTAACAAATAAAATAGATGTATAGCGAATTACAAATTGAGGCAATAACATAAGCAAAATGCAAAAAGGAAATCAGTTAATTTTTCTCCATATTCATACTCATGGCTTATTTTAACTTCTCTCCAAATTATTTATCCCTTTCATCACCTCAACTTTTTCAGAATAATCAGACCAACTGGGTACCTTCCTCTACTCTCTCATTTACCTTTCTGTTCAAAGATGTGTCCTATTATGAAATACGTAGTCTACGCATCCTGAAAGAACCACAGCTTTTGCTAAACTGTGGGAACAATTGAGGTCAGATTCCAAGACAAAACACCTACTTGCTTCTGCCCTCTCCCCTTCTGAGGGAGGCTCTCCACCCTCAGGCAGCCTGCTTGGACGGAGCCTGGTGTGCACCTGTCTTGGCAGCAGGCCCCGTGTGACTCTTCCACGCCAGGACTGACTGTTCTCTCATGCCATAGTCTGACACCATCCAGGAGCAGCTCAGGACAGCTCTGTAACTTCCGTCCCAGAGCCTGAGCCCTGGTGCTTCTTGCCTTGCCCCTTCTACATCAGCAGCATTCTCGGCTGCTCTGCAGGCTGTTCCCTGTGCTGGCAGCACTGTAGCCCTGCATTCTGAGTCTGACCTCACTTCCTATTGCATCTGTCTCTTAAGTATCATATGAAGATTCTGCTTCCCAGGGCACTTCAGAGCTTCTCTCTCAGCTGCAAGCAGAAGCTCATTCTAAGTATAAATGCTTTCTGCTCAGCTAGAAAAGCTCTCCATTGTTTTAGTTCCCAAAGTATGAACAGTAACTGTACGGATAAATGCTTGGGTTCCTCAGTTTAGCAGTGCTTTCGCTTGCAAACAATTTGGTTCAAAGACAGAAACAATGGATAAATTTTTGTTTTTGTTGGCAAACTGCATCAGGAGAGAAACACAATCAGGACTATTTTTTCCACACAAATACAAATGTGGTTACCTTTCCAAAATCACCAAACAAATTGTGAACTATGGTACCATTGTATATGAGTTATTTAGTCTCCCAAAGAACTCTGTAATGTAATTATTATTCTTATTGTGTTTTCCAGTTTTGATGAAACCTAAACACACAGAAATAACTACTTAAAAACTGCTATGACTGGGCCAGTGATAGAGCTCAGCGGCAGAAGCACCTGCCTGGCAAATGCAAGAACTTGAGCCTAAGATCTGATACAAAAAAAAAAAAAAAAAAAAAAAAACCATAACTGCTACGACTGCCCAAATCTGTGAAACCTTTTATGATTAACTTTGTTATTTGTATTCTTTTTTAAAAGCTTTATTTATTTGGCACAGGGTCTCGCTACGCAGCTTGGACTTGTAGTGATCCTCCTGTCTCAGCCTCCCCAGGGCTGGAATTACAGGTGTGTCCCACATGCATGGTTTGTTATTTACATTCTTATTGTAGTGTGTGCCATGCAGTACATGCTCATCAAAAGTTCTGTAATGGATTTAAAGGAATCAGTTGGTTATTTTGTTTGTATCAAGAGAGAAAAAATATATAAATCTATAGGCCTGTCCAAGCCTGTAACAATGGCCTACATATTTGCTAATAGATTTTTAAATATTTACTGTAATGCCAATAATATGTAGACATTCTCCATTAGCTTTCAGACTCTTCTAAGCAGATATAAAATAAACATTGTTGAAGAAACAATAGAATAAGAATTCAAAACCAGGGGGTATCAAAGAAATCATCAATAATTTATGTTATTATTAATTTTATTTATTGATATATAATGGTCAAAATCCATTCTGGGAATATTCAACTCTTTAAGAAATATAAGTATTTGGAGCCCAACTCATAGTGTTGCTTTATTGCTGTAAAATGACAATATACAAAGGAATGCTTGTGAGATACTCTAAAGTCACTGTTGGTCACAAGCACTCTGTGGAAAATCCTCTTCCCTGAATCCTGGTGCCTAAACTTGGAAACCATCTGTAGCTGTGTACACAGACTGTACAAGATATTGGCCTTCTTGAGTAAAGCAGGGAGAACTCAAGCTGCATCTGCTTCTCAGTTTTGAGGTCAGTCCCCAGTTATATAAATCTCTGCTGTAGTTTATTCTCATTATATCATTCCTTGGTGGCTTGCTTTCCCCACTATCCTTACTTGATGTACTTGGATTCTAATGCTTCAGCAGAGACAGATGGCTTCCAAGAGTGCCCTAAAGCATCACAGGTGTGTGGTCTAACAGTGCTGTAGCAGTCTTGCCTGGTTCTCTGCAGGTATCAGCAGGCTGCACTCATTTCCTAACTAGGGCCTCTCGAAGAGGATGCATTTTCACGACCTACGGTGAAAGACCACATTTTCTGGGCAAGCCTGGAGCTCTTGCTAAGTTCTAGAGGGTACCATGGAACTCCTACCCTGGAGTTACCTCTGTCTTCAAAAACCAGTAACCCTGAGTGGGCCTGGTCTCACTTCATATCCTGTGACCACCTTGTGCCTCTGCCTTCCACTTTTAAGGGGACATAGGTGAGTTTGGTTCCACCTAGATTGTCCAGAGCAGTCTCCTCTCTCAGGGATCCTGAACTTCTCACAGCTGCAAAGCCCGCTCTTCCATAGGAAGAGACATATTCGTAAGTTCTGAGCATTAATGCAGAACATCTCTGGAGGCATAATTTTCCTTACCATCTGTGTGGCAGGAAGCTCAGGACCACGCTCATCTCTGTTTTCATTGTAAGACAGCAGCACCTTAATAGCTCCACAAAACTGATTTGCACGCTCCGCTCCACATCAGATGAATGTGCTTGTATTCATACATACTTTTACTTAAAAACCAGAATTGTGCGATGCCCTTCCCTGGCTTACTCTACAGTTCAGCAATTGCAGGTTTATTTTGGCTCCTTAGGCAGGGAGAAGACATTTTTATTCATCAACGTGTTCGAGATTGTGATCTTTAAGTGGAACTGTGCAAACAACCACGAAGTCTTAATATCACCCTGGAAATGCAAAAAGTTGATCTTTATTTTCCAACTTCAGATTGCTTATCAGACCCTATAAAAGACAAAGTAAAGACCATAAAAACAAACGAACGGCCTTGCTATCTACAGATGAAACAGCAGGAGAAAAGAAAATCACAACACAATTTTGTCAGCAAACATTAGTCTGAAATTCATTTATGGACTCATTTTTTGAGTGCTTACTTTCTTCTTTCACTGCTAGGTCCCATTCCCCTACACAAACCATTAATTTAGAAATATAAATAAGGCTTCAGAAGTCATTCTTAAAGCATCAAAGAAAAACAGGAAATAATAAAGAAAATCAAAAGTAAATCTGCTTAGATAATTACAACCAGCAAGTCATGAATTAAGCATGGTGGGTTCTGCAAACAAAAAACATGACTTCCAATTGCAGCCTCATTCCAGAGCATGTATTCTAGATTACAAGTTTGTTATCAACCTATATGACTCTGATGCTTAGATTTCTGACTCCGCATCGTCACAGGTCGCCTGTGATTGGGAAATGCTCCATAAAGTGAGTATTGATCTAGGTCTGCACTACAGCAACACTTCCTAGATTGATCATTTTGCAAAACACTACTCTTCCCCTCGTGTAAACAGAGACTTTTTAATCTAAGAAATACAGCCTTAGGTAAAGGCAAGGATTTTCAAACTCTCTGAATCACAGAACTTTTTATTTCAATGAATAAAACACACAGACAAAGAGCTATGAACAAAACAGAAGACAATTTGTGTTTGAACAACGGAGTGATATGAAAAAAGTGAGTTTTTCATAGGTATACCTAGTAAATATGTGGACTAGATAAAAAGAAAGAGGCTAAGCTCAAGGAAATCAGATAGGAGATCCTTATAGTTACCATAAGGGTTTA
The DNA here is from genome assembly GCA_004027165.1 of Ctenomys sociabilis. Classification (NCBI taxonomy): domain Eukaryota; kingdom Metazoa; phylum Chordata; class Mammalia; order Rodentia; family Ctenomyidae; genus Ctenomys; species Ctenomys sociabilis. Next base: position 12,207 of record PVKA01046578.1, read on the forward strand.
ATTCAAGGGCAGCATAGCATCAGGTGGATAGCTATGAATCTAGAAGACTGAATCCCTCTCACAGGCTGTGCTTGTTCTGCTCATTTAGGTATACCACTGTTTCGAGCTTTATGTTGTCATTTAGAAAACTGCATGATTCCACAGAAAAAGTCTTCTGGGAACCCTGACTTAACTTATATAAAATGTAAACCGTAGCACTGTCTGTATTGAGAGCTGAGTCCTGGAGGGGGCTGCATCCGGGAAGAGTCCTCTGATCAAGTGCGAAGCCTGCCACGACGTTGTCGCAGGAACAGTGGGTTTTGCTACATCACATGTTTGTATGTCCCTTTTACAAATCTGTTTCTCCATACTAAACTAGAACACTTTTATTTCTGAGCCACAGTACTACTTTACTTTAGCTGCTTTCCATTAAAAGTCCCCCCAGCAAAGTTTATACTTGATGCTAAAGGAAGTAAGGATTGACACGAGCTGGGAATCAGTGAAATGCTTTTCTTCCCTTCTCTTTGCATATCTCTCTAGGATCCCAGGTCAACACTAATAGAATATGGTTGCTTAAAAATGCTTTCTTTATAATCACCTTTTCACATAACTTATTTTTGCTTTAATCAAACATGCATGGGAAAGGCAATTACTTCTCAACTTGAACCAGGAAGTATAAGATTTGCTATGAAATTAAAATTCTGCTGTGGTGTTGGTGGTCTTTTTTGAAAGCTGATTCTGAAAAGCTATTGTTGAAGGAGGAATAGAAACAATAGGCAGCAATACTGCCCCAGAGATACATATACTCTGCAGAAATGATTTGTTAAAAACTTGAATGTGAATATTGTGAGGTTGGACCTATATTTTCCACTTCACTGAAGTCTTCACCATACCCTATTATCTTTATTTTAGTAGCTGACTTGCTTCAATCCCTGAGTCTGGCCCCTGAAGACAAACTCTGATGAAAGACTCAGGTGATTTTTCTTCTTCTCTGTACTTAAATCCCTCTAAAATCAATTTACCAAGTAGTTAATGGTGTCAAAATAATAAAAATATATACTTAAATATCATATTAGACATATTACAGAATAAGGTGAGGATGAATCATGACAACTTGTTTGCGGAAATAATGATGTATCTTCAGCCCACATTTTCCTTACCTATAAAGACATCCAGCAGCCATCTTCCCTTGCACAGTCCACAGGCTCTTCAAATGTAGCATGTTTCGATACTCACCATTTTCGCTATGTTCTTTCTCCTCCCATTCTTCATATCAAAACTGCAGGGTGTGGAAAGTGGCAAGAGGTGATTTGAGAAGAACGTGGTTAGCTAGACAATGAAAGGGTACACACGCTACACTAGAGGGAGCCGTAGGAAGCTGTTCGATTCTATCGTTTTTCATCAACAAAAATGATATCTTGTTCAATACAGAAATCATAGTTTACTCTAAGTGAAATCACTGAATGATTTTTAGGTGAGTATGACTCACCCAATTTACATTTTAGAGAAAACTTTTGGCTCTATTGTAAATTACTTGAAGATTAAAGCTTGTGAAAGGAATGCCACCTGGGAAGATACAGAGTCCCCAGCCAAGATTATGATCATAGCTACACGGCTAAACAAATTAATTAGAAAACTAGAACTCGTAAGAGTGAGGGAGGGAAAGGAAAGAGGCAAAAATGACGATACATGCATTGAAAGGGTGCTGTCATTCACAGAGGAAGGGAATGCTCAAGAAAGAACTGGGTTAACATGAAGTATAAAGTTCCTTATCGTGTGATAAATTTGATGTATACTTTTAATCAATTGAGCATATGAGTTTAAATTTAGCCAAAACCAGAACCTGAGATTTACATGGTCCTTATCACTAAGCTGTTCATGAGTGGGGAAGCTAACATTCAAAGGGACGAACCAACCTCCTTTCCTGATTACGGTCATTCGGCCGATAGAGATACAGGAAGTGGAAGTGTGGAGCACACTTGGCACTGCAGTCATCCTGTGCCTCATCACCGAGCTCGTCTAAAATGATCTCATCGTGCCGAGAAAGATTTATCAAAGCTGAGAGGGACAAAGACCTTTGTGGCAGTAGTATTCCTCAAAAAATTTTTTGTTTGTACTTTTCATTATTATTTTTAAAGAATACACAATAGTGATAGAAGAAAATGGCATTATACGTGGTACAAGATTTCACTAAACAAAGTAATAGGAATCCAACAATGGTTGCTGTATTACATGATGCTATGTGCAAAGTAGTTTTTCAGATTACCAGATATAAATGTACAAGATTTGTTTAAAAAAATAACTAAGAAGTTATAAGAAATTCAAGAAAGGAAAAAAATCAGAGTAAAAACAAAAAAATTGTAAGCATTAACTGCTCCTTTCTTTTTTATGTATTCATATAATTGGAATTCTCAAAATAGAAAGGAGTAGGCAACAAACATTCAAAGATTTAAAATTTCTGAATTTAGTTCAACTTACATTTCCAAGAAAAGTGAACCTTTTGCACATGAAATTTAAAGTCATATCTAAATACATGAAAATGAAATTGTCCAAAACTTATTATAAAGAAAAAAATGGTTAAAGCATATACATAAAAAATATTAGCTATGGAGGAACAAAATTAAATAGCATCTTATTCCACATTAGAAAGAAAAAAAG
>PVKA01046579.1:0-14842 GCA_004027165.1 Ctenomys sociabilis
GGTTTTTTTTTTTTTTTTTTTTTTTTGTCTTTTTGAGACAGGGTCTCACTATGCAGTTCAGGCTGGCCTTAAGCTCACTTTGTAGCTCAGGCTGGTCTCAAACTCACAACAATCCTCCTGCCTCAGCCTCCCGAGTGCTGGGATTACAGGCATGCGCCACCATGCCCGGATTTTGCTGGTCTTTTAATCCCCCAAATTTTTACATCTGACATTTAAAACTACTGTAGTAAGGCCACACCTGGTGGTGCATGCCAGTAATCCCAGCACTTGGGAGGCTGAGGCAGGAGGATCACTGTGAGTTAGAGGCCAGTCTGACCTACATAGTGAAGCCCTAAAAGAGGACCAAGGATATAAAGCTCATCAGCATAGCACCAGCCTGGCAAGTGCAACATCATGTTTAATTCCCAGGACCAAAAGAAAAAGAAAAAAAAAAAAAAAACTCACAACGAAGTAAAATACATTAATATTTATTTCAACTTCTGAGGCTCCTACTTTTTGTACCCATGGTGACTGTCCACTCCAAGCCTCTGTTCCTGCTCTGTTTGCCTTCTTTCTTCACCATCTTCAGCGTCAGAGAACCCAGAAAGCTTGGTGAGCCAGATGCAAGTGCAGAGGCAGGGAAAAGAGGTAGGGGAGCCTTTCTTCTACCCACAATGGTCCTAGCTGCTGGAGAGGAGAGGAAGGCAGAAATAAAGATGCACCCTCTGAGTCCATCTCATAAGATTTGCTTCTTTACTGTATTGGTTACATAAAATTACACATGACACAAATGTCTTGTGGTCTGGACTTCAACTGTAAGCAGAGGAAATGCCTTGCACGAGGTAGGAGAAGAACTTGGGATTCAAGGTCACAGACCAAGGTTCTACTTCTGGCTCCTCTACCTACAAGCTGGGGAAATACTCTAGCAGCCTCAGTACTTAATCTGCAAAGTCAGTGAATGGAACATTCTCAATGTCATAGGAGAACACGATGATGTTTTGGGGGAGACAGGGGGAATTGCCAATGCTGTCTGTATAGCGGAACTCTAAGGCTGTGGGGCCTGGAAGAGAACAACTGCTGTGGGCAGGGAGCTTGAGAAGGAGAGAGCTGAACTAGCTGGGGTAGAAACAGCAGCAAGAAGATGCCTGAAACTGGCAAAAAAGCCTCACCCAGGGGACTGCATGCCTAAGGACATGGCAGAGTGGACACAACAGAGTGGAGGTTGCTGGGGGGCAAGAGGGAAGGGGATATAGGGTGGTGTTAGTTTAGGGGTGCAAATGTCAATTTATGCAGGGATGAGTACCTTAGGGAGATCTAACACACAGCAATGTCACGGCAACCGCGGCTCCAACAGTGACTATGCAAGTTGACAGGTAGGCGCATGGATGTGTTAATGAGTCTGAGGGTCACAGTTGTCTCACAGGATAAGGCACATCGAAACACCAAGTGGCAGCTGGACACGGTGGTGCATGATTACTGCACACGCGCAACTCAGGATACTGAGGCGGATGGATCACTTCTGCCCACACGGAGGAGACCACCCTGGACAGCATATCAAGAACTGTTCTCCACACACAGAAAGCCACCCCCCAACCCCCCAAACCATATCCATCTTTGGTCAGTTAGCTCTTAATAAAGGAGGGAGGAAGGGAGGTAAAGCCCGGTGAGGAGCCAAAGTAACTTCGCTGGCCTGATGGACAGATTCCATGAGATATTAGACACTGTATAAGGTTAATGACTGTTACCCAGCCTGCAGCATCCCCGCTGCAGGCCCGTCCCAGCTGGCCAGGCCTCAGGGCTGCCAAGCGTACTGGTGCTGGCTACTTCACACACCACAATGTGCCTATCAAATTGGGATTTTTGCAAATGGAGCCCCCAGAATTAGGCAATTGAGGGAGCCAGTCCTGCCAAGATTTTATTTTAAGCATAATCAATGAGCCTGAAAAGCTTCTGATGTCTTTAACAATGTGGTAAAATCCACACGCTTGTAACCCTTAGAGTCCTCTTTGATCTTTTCTGTTCCCAGCAAGCAACGTATAAAATCTTGGGAATGGGCTCAGAGTTCAGGGTGCTTAAGATTCAAGTGGCCTCTGGCCCAGAGAGAGAAAGACAATACAAAGAGAGGCAAGGCCTGGCTGGGAAAGGCAGCAATTAACACGAAGCATTTTCATTTGCCTTTCTCAGTACTGAGGACAGCTCGCCTGGCTCAGCTGCACGAGCTGCTTCAGCTGGTGAATGTGCCCCATCCCCCCCCCCCCCGGGTGGTTGCCAAGCGGATGCTGTAGTCACTGGGTTTGGGATGCCTGATGCTGTCCTCATCAAGTCATCTTTCACCCACCAAATGCAAGCACCTAGACACAAAAGCCTGCACCCAAGAAAAGCCTTCAGTCTAACCTTGTGGGTCAGCGTCATGGACCCTTAGCTCAGATGCAAGTAAACCTTTCTCAGTTAATCTCTGTGTCTTAGTCTGTTTTCTGTTGCTGTAACCAAATACCTGGGACAGGATGAATGTTGAGTTACTGGGGCTCATGGTTTGGAAGACAAAGAGGTATCAGAGCATGATGCTGGCATTTGCTTCACTCCGAGTAAGGGCTTTGAGCTGCTTCAACTCTGGGGGAAGCAGGCATTTGCAGAAGAAGAAATATGCTCGGTAACAGGTAGCTCTCTAGGTAAGGGTCCAAGATCATGAAAGAAGCTACTCGTTCCTGAGAGACAGCATTGATCCTGTCATGAAGGAGGGCGGCTCCCTACTAGGCCTCAAACTCTGTTTTGTTTGTTTGAGACAGGATCTCATGACGCAATTCAAGCTGGCCTTGAACTCACTGCATAGCCCAGGCTGGCCTCAAAATCTTAGTGCTCCTCCCCCTGTCTCAGCTTCCCAAGTGCTTGGCTTACTGGTGTGCACCACCACCACCACATGCAGCTACCAAAGTCTCGCCAAGGCCTCACACCTCAATATGCATTGCAGTAGGGACAAACCATATCCAAAATGTAGCCTATGGTAAGTCCATACTATGACATATTATGCAAAATAATAAATAATTATTATTAAACTATAGAAAATGAAAATACTTATCAAGAATCTTAAAGCACACAGAGTGTTAGATATGCCATGATTATAACTAAATAAAGATGTGGATGTGCTTAAAAAAAAATCAAACCAAAGCTAACTGTATCACAATGGGTATGGAGTTTCTGTACACAGAGATAAAAATGTGCTAGGGTCAGGGAGATAGCCAGTGGTGTAAGAGTCTGCCTGGAAAGTACAAGGTCCTGAGTTTAATCCCTGGTACCAAACAAAAGAAAATGTGCTGAAGTTAGGTAAAGGCAATGGATGACTCTGCCAATAAATTAAAAGCACCAAGCTGTACATTTTAAATTTGTGAATTTTATGGCACCTGGGTTATATTTCAACCAAGCTGGTATCTCAGCTATTGTTCTCATTGCTGAGATGAAATACCCAACACCCAAAATTAAAGGAGGAGATGTTTATTTAGCTTATAATTTGTAGAGGTTTCGGTCTATCATCGGCTGGCTCTATGCAGGGTAACCAGGCAGGGGATAGTGCAGAAAAGAAATAGTTCATAGAAGGCAGAAGGAAGCAAGCGAGGTACAAAACAAGCCTCTTTCTGTCTCTTATATTGTATCTAGGCTGTGGAGGCTAAGGCAACGCCAAATGCATCAGTATACTTATTTAGAAATCACCCTCCCTTAATCCCAACACCCTCAATCCTAGCATTCACATACCTTAGATCCAACCAGCTCTGAATAACTGCACCTCAACTGCGTGAGGCCGTGGTGGACATCTGGACACAGCTGGCTCTTCTTTCTTTTTTTTTTTTTTTTTTTTTTTTGCGGAACCGAGGATTGAACTCAGGCCCTTGTGCTTGCCAGGGAAGCGCTTATTCCATTGAGCCATCTCTCCAGCCCTGGTTCTTCAATAAGGTGCAGAACTTAAATACAAAATTTTTTTTGTCAGGGTAGTATGGTTATGCTTCTTCATCCACCCCACAATCTCATCCACATCCTGCAAATGTGGCTTTTGGTGCAAAAGATGCAATGGAATGAATGGGAAACAGAAAAATTCTGGTATCGTGCTGATGGAGATAAGGGGAAAAGAAGACGTGCTGGGCATGGTGGCATGCACTTACAATCCCAGCACTCAAGTGGCTGAGACAGGAAGTGCCATGAGTTTGAGTTCCATAGTTAAGTCCAAAGCCAGCTTTAACTGCACAGTGAAACACTGTCTCAAAGGACCAATGAGAAGGAGGAGGAAGAGGAAGAGGAGGGGGAGGAAGAAGGAAAGGAGGAGGAGAAAGAGGAGAGAAGAAAGAGTGGGAAGAGAAGAGCAGCAGCAGCAAGTCACCTTTTCTTCTCCAAAGAACATACATCAATGGCCAATAAGCACGTGACAAGATGACCCACGTTAGTAATCATTAGGGAAATACAGTCAAACAATGAGATTGCCACCTCACACCTACTAGTAGGTAGCAACAGCTATCGAAAAAGGCAGAAAATGACCAACACAGAGAAAGACATGGAGAAATTATAATTCTTGAACAGTGTTGGTGGAACTGTACCATGCTGCAGCCACTATGAACAAGATCAAAGTGGTTGCTCAAAAAATTAAATATAGGACTCCATATAATCCAGCAATTCTACTTATGAACGCACACTGAAATGAGCAGAAAGCAGGGTCTTAAGGAGGCATCTGTATGCCCATGCTCACAGCCAAGGCAACCCAAATATCCACTAATGGATGAACTGATAAAGTCAGTAAATACACAAATAGAATATTTTTCTTTTTTTATAGTTTAGTAATGGCATCTGGCCATTAATTCCCAGCCTGGCATCCAACGCCTGGCATTGCACAGTCCTCCCTCAGTTTCTGAGCAGCTGGGGTTGTCAATATTACCACTGTGCCTGGCAAGGTGATATTTTCAACCTTAAAAAGGAAAGAAATTCTGACACATGCAACTCAGATAAATCTTGAGGACATTATCCTGAGCAAGTCAGGCACAAAAAGACTAACACTACTGTTGTACTTTTCACTTATTTTTTTTTTTTTTTTTATGTGATTGGTATGCAGCTCAGACTCATAGTGATCCTCCTGTTTCAGCCTACCCAGTTCTGGGATTACAGGCATGCACCACCCATGCCTGGTGGGTCTGCTGGCAAAATCTGATCAGATATGAGGTCACACAGGAAATCTGGAGGAAAAAAGCCAAAAATGTTATAGCTTGTTCTGTTACTGTTACTGTTAAAGATATACAACAATGAAAGACACAGTTTATATCTTAAGGCTAACTGCCCCAAACCATGTACCTGGGGCCGGAGAGATGGCTCAGTAGAATAAGCACTTCCTTGGCAAGTGCAAGGGCCTAAGTTCAATGCCCAGTTCAATTCCCAGTTCCACAAAATTTTTTAAAAAGTACCTGTAATTGAAGTCATTCACATTTCCCTTACACATTAATTGTAACCATAAATTAGTAGAGATTTATATCAACATAATTCACTGACATTCAACCAATCACTTCAGCTAATCAGCTTAAACAGTCCTGATTTCCCTGGGGAGATTGTTAATGTATAACTTTAAAAAAAATTATGAAAAAAGGTAAAATACTCCCTCCTTGAAGCTTTAGAAACTTCAGGGCTATAACCGCTATGGGGCAGGACTTTTTACCACTTTCTATATAACATCTCCTATTTTGCAAAGTGTCTTTTTCTCTCCATAATAAACTGCATACACATGCTGCTAGAGATCAAACCCATAGCCTTCCACAGGCTAGGCAAGCAGTCTGCCACTGAGATACATTACCCACCTGTGCATAATTTTTTTTAATGTATTTAGCACAGGGTATAAGGGTCTCACTATTAGATAGGACTCTCAGAGATCCTCCTATAATCACTGTCTCACCTCGACCCGAGGCAGGGCCAGCGTGGCAGGCCCAGGAATCAAACCCCCTGCCACTGCGTTTGCCTAAGTAGGCGCTTTAGTCCACTGAGCTATTTGGCTGACCCTGTACAATGCAATTTTTAAAAATTATAAATTCATCTGATTCTTTGATGTGAACAGAGGGACCCAGAGAACAAGCCTTAAAGCCTTGGTGGATAACAGGTGCCAGCACCCCAAAGCCCACTGCACTCAGACCTTGCAGGGAGGCACAGGATCCATCGCTTTCAGATCTGAACACCAACCTGCATTTTGAGCTCTCCAACCTTATTATACGCACCTTCATAGTTTTTATTTGTTGGAGCTTCCCAGTAAGTTACACTGTCTTTTTCTGCAGTGAAGTTGGGACTACATATTGGCTAGGCCCCCAAGGTTTACTTGGCATCTGAGGGAAAGCAAAGGCAAAGGTGGGTTCCACTTGGTCTAACGTACCAGGACATGATGGTTTTCTGGAAAAATTAGCTAATGATGCGATAATAATTTGGAATTGCAATTGTTACTCTGGGGAACATTCAATTTAAAACAAAGGCATTCATTGTAGGGGAGCCCAGGAATAAAGTGGATCCTGGATGTCTCAAAAATAAGGGAATCCTTTGTTTTGATTTTTGGTGGGGTTTTTAGTTGTTGTTTTCTGAGACAGTGTCTCTATGTGTATGGCAGGCTGGCCTCAAACTCACTGGGTAGTCCAGGCTAGGCTCAAAGTCACATCTGTCCTCCTGCCTCAGCCTTCCAAGTGCCTGGATTATAGGTGTGCACCACCATGCCTAGCAGGGAATGCTTTCTGTAATTGGTTTCCAAAGTGCAAATTGAGACTGAAAAGTGGGACATGGCTAAAACTGACTGGAGAAAGAGATGAGAGAAAACTCTGGAAGACATGTGCAGAACAGTTCCAGAAGGCCTGCACTTGCACTTCTCTCAAGAACTCCAGAAGGTTTTTGATAGGATGCCTGGACCTACCCCCAGCCTGATACAAAAAGAACATCTGCTTTGCATTTTTGCCACTGTGTCCCCTCTTGCATGGTGGCCCACCCTCACAATGTAGGGTACGCCTCTTTTCCTACTTTTACTTGACCCAAACTCACTGTGAAAAGCCTGTTTCTTTTCCTAGCACTCATAAGATCCAGGGTTTGACCACCAGAATTGCAGGGGGGAAAAATGCTGACTTGCTAGAATGGAGAAGGCAATCATTTGGGTGGGCCTCATGGAATAATTGGGATGAAGAAAATGATTTCATCTTTATCTTGGAGGTAGTTATATGTACAGATTTGTCAAAGCGTATTTAAGTGTACACGTATGAAATGAATATACACTGCTATATGTAATTTATCTCTATATAGTTGATGACAGACTATCAATGACAACAACAAAGACTATTAAACTTTAGGCCCATTGCTCTCAAAGGATTAGGTCTCCACAAAGCATCTGCCTAAGGATGAAAAGAGAAAAAGGCTAATTGGAAATAGACTGAGTACCTTATCCACTCTGATGGGTTCTGAAGACATTGCAGTTACAGAGGGGGCCACAATCAACTCACCTGAAATTTTGTCAACAGCTTCCATATGATTGCCTCCGATAATGGGCAAATAGTCCCCAAAGTTGGATTTCATCCTTTCTGTGCCTTTGAGATAAAAATGACTGCTCTGTCTTCTCCAAAACTCAAAGCCATCAGAAGGGAAGTGAAGGCTAGGCATGGTGGTGCACATCTGCAATTCCAGAACTTGGGAGGCTAAGGCAGGTGTACTGCTCAAAGTTTAAGGATAACCTTGATTACATGGTGAGTTCAAAGCAAGCCTGAAGTATATAGTGAGACCCTGTCTCAAAAAAAAATTAGTTTTGTATTATTGTACCTGACACTTGGCAAAAGTTCCATAATACAAGCCAAATAAGCTTTCTTTTTACCTATTCATATGTTTATATCGGTCTACCTAAATGTATGATCTGTACAGGTGAAACTTTTCTACTTCTGGATAACACAGTTAAAATTAATTTGTAAAAGAACATTTTGAAAATTATTTTATGTATTTATTTACTTTTTTTTTTTTTTTTGAGTTAGGGTCTTACTATGTTTACGCTGGCCTTCGGCTCTCTATGTAGCCCAGGCTGGCCTCAAACTCATGGCAATTCTCCTGCCTCAGCCTCCTAAGTGCTGGGATTATAGGCACATACCACCACGCCCAGTTGGTTTTTTAAATAAGTGCTTTTATATTTCAAGCATGTCTAAGAATTCAAGAAAAATAAAAACTGGCTCAAATGCTTTTCAAATTCACATGACTTGAGTAAGCTTTGGTGAATGAGCATATAGTTGGTTTAGGGAAGAAAAAATATCTTCAGAGCGGACTGCACTAAATATAGACACATGATTTTTTCTTTTGTGCCTAAGTTTATTGTTACCTGGTGTACTGCCTATGCAGCCTGGCTGAATCTCTACCCTTCCTGCTCACTGTGGTCATCTTATCTCTAAGAGTGGAAGACTGAAGAAATATTTAAAAGAATCAACAACTGAGATCTCATCTTATTAAAAAGTTTTTGCATATCAAAAGAAATCATCAACACATTGAAAAGAAAACTCACAAGTTGGGAAAAAATTGTAACTAACTGCACAAAGGATTTTTATCAAGTACGTATAAAGACACTGACAAGGGATCTACAAAGTGTGGTACAGGGTTACAGAATAAACCCTGAGGGGACTTGATTGACCTCATCAGATACAGAAGTTATATTTTTTGTTATATAGGTCTTGCTTTATCTTGGCCTTAACCATCCAGCAGAAAAGTATAAAAATGAGGTGTTAAAATAAGGCCATAATAATAAGCTGAGCTGTAAATGGCTCTAGTCAACAACTTCTTCGAATAACCCACTATTATTGTGGACTGCTGGACTGTGTTGGATTATTTTGCAGAATTCAAGCACCTATAATAATTGAATGACAATAGAATACCCATCTCTGACAGGAGTAAACAAAAAAAAAAAGGGGATACAAAGGAAGAACCATTCTGTGTTTGTATTAACAGTACAGTTAGGATAAATGCACAGTACTTTTGCATAATTCTATGAGAAGAAAGATTTGCAGAAATAGTGTTTGGACAGGATATCCTGTCTGCTTCTTATACTATGGATAACCACTAGGAAGATAACAGTGTAAAAAGTATTAATTATTGAAACTGTACTATAATTCAGCTTTTTAAAAAAGATATGTATACAGCTACATTCTCTTAATTCACTGATTAGAGGCATCTGCTCTAATAGTGTTTGTAAATAGAATATCATGTATGCACCTTGTACAACAAACCACTACGAAAACAATATGCAATGTATTAATTATTGAATCTGTCCAAATAATTTGATTTGAAACTGTCTCATTGCTATTTGTTTTTCAATAAAATTTTAAAAAAAGAACATATAAAGAATTTTTTAAAAACTCAGGTCCCCCAAATTCAAAGCCTCAATCCAAAAAGTCGGCATCTGAGGTGAATGCCCACTTCTTAGATGATGAAGTACAAATGGCGAATAAATATCTGAAAAAATATTCAATATTATTGGTCATTCAAGGATGCAAATTAAAACACTGACATTCCATCCCACTCTAGGAAAAATGGCTATCATCAAAGAGTCAGCCAATAGCAAATGCTGGCAAGGCTGTGGGAAGAAGGGACCCTTTTCTGTTGGTAGGAGTGAAGACTGGTACAACCACTATGGAACTCAGAGTAGAAATTCCTTTTTTAAAAAAAACTGGCATTAGAGGTCCCATTCGACCCAGTTATCCACCTTCTGAGCATTTTTCCAGAAGAACCGAAGACCTCATACTACAGTGATATATCTGTACCCATGTTTATAGCAGTATAATTTGTCATGGCTAAATCTTGGAAACAGCTCAAATACCCACCAACTTAGGAATGGATAAAAAAGACATGGTATTTTTATACAATGGAGTATTACTCAGCTATAAAGAAGATAAGCTAAAGGATTTTACAGGTAAATGGATGCAATTAGAGGCCATACTCTTAAGTGTAATAAATCAGACTCGTATGTGTAAATATATTGTCTCCCTAGTGTAAGAAAATGAAAGAGTAAAGATCCAAAAAAGTACAATAGACCTTGAAAAAGGGAAAGAAACTGCTCAAAAAGGAAAAAATAACTGGAATGGATGAAAGGATAAAAGGAAGAAATATACATATATACACACACACAAGATAGCTAAGATATCTTGTGTTACTCATTTCTATTAGTTCACTGAAAGAAACAGGGACTGCTTATATTGTTGGATTAATCCTACACGCTTACATTTGGTAACCTGAGCAACTACTCAGAAGATAACAACATGTAATCTAACAACCATTGTTAACTTCCTATTACCTTGTTTTGAAATTCTGTATGATTTTTATTATTGTCTTTAAAGTGAAAAAATTAAAAAGAAACAAGAAACAGTTTTAGAACTTTCTTGGTAACTTGCACTCCTAAGGTTATACTACTCTAATTGAATAATGGCTATTCACTGAATATCTAGGCCATTTCCAAGGAAGATAAAATACTGAAATGTTAACTGCTGAATATAAGCTTATTTACTTTAGCTTTAAAGGATTTCAGTACATACTGCCAACCTGAAGAGATAACTGATTATTGCCATCTCACATACTATTTTGAATTAAAGGTACTTGAAAAATAGCAGATCTAAAAAATAAAGTAACAAGAAGCCTTTCTGAACTTCCATTTTTTTCTTAAAAACAGGAGACAAAACTCCCACCTGAAAGACTCCCTCCCTGTGAGAGAAAACATGCACTAGTCTTACAGCAATAATTGAGGGTGGAGGCCCAGAAAATCTGTACAAAGGAACCGTTTGCTGTTAAACCAACCTGCATCTCCTCTGTAATTTCTCCATTCAACTAACCCATCTAAGTCCCTCTTGAGACTTAAGATTTACTATTATTTGTCTAATTCAATTCAAGCTACATCCTTGGAATATTTCCTTGGCAGGGATCCCATGTTGCATAAAATATATACTAAAAAATATATGTGTTTCTGACTAGAAGTCTCATTTATGTCAGTTTAATTCTCAGACCCAGCCAGAAATTCTAAAAGGTCAGTTAAAAATTTGCCTTTCTTATAGCTTTTTTTTTTTTTTTTTTAATGTATGTATTTGGTACAGGGTCTCAAAGTTTGGCAACTCAGTCTTGTAAGTGATCGTCCTGTTTTCAGCCTCCCGGGTGCTGGGATTACAGGTGTACACTACCACCATCAGACTCGCTCGCTGGCTCAGTGCACCCTGGGGGTGGTGCTGGTGAGGCAGGCAGGACCAGGGATTGAACCCTGTCCCCCCAGCCCCCGCTTGCCAAATCAGGCACTTAGTCCACTAAGCTATCTCATCAGCCCTAAATGTTGACTCTAGTACACAGTGATGGATAAGGACATACTTTTGTGTGTGTGTGTGTGTGTGGCCAGCTCAGCCTGCCCTAGAGGCAGGGTTGGTGCAGCATGTGGTGCCAGGAATCGAACCTGTCTAAACTTGCCCAAGCAGGCACTTTAGATTGCTGAATTATCGCGCTGGTCCAGGATTTATTGCTGAGACATAATTTATATATATATATATATATATATATATATATATATATATATATATATATATATATGTAAAAAAATGGAATTTTGTCCTCTCTCAACAATGTTTCCTGGGGTATTGGCATGTTTTTCTTATTTATTTATTTATTTATTTAGTCTTTTTGAGGCAGGGTCTCACTATGCAGTTAACCTCACTTTGTAGCTCAGGCTGGTCTCAAACTCACAACAATCCTCCTGCCTCAGCCTCCCGAGTGCTGGGATTACAGGCATGCGCCATCACGCCTGGCTTTTGGCATGCTTTTCATAAAAGATTTTAAGGGCCAGCCAGATAGCACAGTGGATTTAAATGTCTGCTTAGGCAGATGCAGGGGTAGGAGGTTCAGTCCCCAGCATGCTGTGCGGGCCCCGCCCCTGGGGAATGCTGAGACAGCGACTGAGACTGAGCACAGTAGCACGCACCTGTAATCCCAGCACTTGGGAAGCTGAAAACAGGAGAATCTCTACAAGTCCAATCTGTGTAGTGAGACCCTGTAGACCCTGCACTAAAAAAAAAATACACACACACAAAAAAAAGATCATAAAGCTTCTGGTTTTGGTTTTCTCCTTTAAAGTAATTTACCTAGAAAGCAGAGATTCTCTTGTCGAAATGTCTCAGTTTCTTCTTCAGGTCCTTGATACCTGAGAAAACAGAGTCTTCTCTAAGACAGCTAAGGCTTTTGTGCTTGCTTTTGTTGTTTTTAACAACTGTGAAACTCTCTGCGGTTGCCTTGGAAGTCTTAATTGTCATTTGAGCTAAATGGATAGTTAAGCATCATTTCACAATGCTTGTGATCATATTTAGCCAACTGTTTTAATCTTTTGAAATTTTTGACAATTTTCCCAAACTTCAACTGCAAATTATATCTTCCCCTGTCACATTTACTTGAAGGTTTTCTAGAGCTCCCAAGAAGTCTGAAAATTGTTCGCTCTCCTTAGAGACAGGGACAAAAATATAGAAATAAAAAAAAAAGAGAGATTAGATTAATTTAATCAATTAAATTACATAAAAACATGGTCAAGTAAAAAATAATACTTGTAAGGGCAAGTAAAGGCACAGTGGTACATGCCTGCAATCCCAGCTACTTGGGAGGCTGGCCCAGCAGGACTGTAAGTTTGAGCCCAGCCTGGGCAATAAATAATGCTTGGCCCTCTCCTAAAGTAAAACTGAAAAGGGCTTGGGGGTGGGGCTCGGTGGTAGAGCCCTTGTGCAGCACACGTGAGGCCCTGGGTTCAATTCTCTGCAATGCAAATAGTAATAATAATGTTAATCACCCTTAGGTTGTATTTACAGATACTGTATGTGTTAAAGTGTATGACAGAAATTACATTAAATTCCTAAAAATTGTCAGTCTTATTGCCACATTACATCAATTCTACTTATTATCTTAAAATGTTATATATCACAAAAATAACCAAATTTTCTTGTCAGTTGCTTTAAAACAAATTCTCATGGCCATTTGAGGTCTTTTTTCTTCATTAGAAGCCTTTGTAAGCAGCTATGATACAAAATTACATGAAATTCATGAAAACCTGACAAATACAGGTCTGTGATAACTTTGAACTACTGTTGTTCCTAAATGTGAAAAGCTACAAACGAGGCTGGCAGACTTGACAAAACTTCTGGGAACTCAGCACAGCCGTTCACGCTGGGACAACCTGTGGGCCTGCTCTTCCTGACACACGAAAGTTCCCTGTATACCTGAGATATCACCAAAGACCCTATACACCAGGAAAAATCCTGATTAAAACTATATAGAGATAGTTCAGTCAACTAAGCATGTGCTTAGCAAAGCGCAGGGACCAGAGTTTTTCATCCCTAGCAACACATGCCATGCTGGCCCCACCCCATTTCAGGCACAATGAGCCAGAAACAATGAGCTGGGGGAACGGTGGAGGGAGGGGCGTAGGAGAGGAGTGGGGGCTGGCACGTGCCTGCAATCCCAATGCTGGGGGGCCTGAAAATAGGAGGACCACTACAAGTCCAAGCTGCGCAATGAGACCCTATACCAAATACACACCAAAATATATATATATATATATATTTTTTTTTTTTGAAAAAAAAAATGTTCCTCTGTCAGTAAATCAGAAATTGCAACCATAAATCTTAAGAGATCTAAAAGAGCAAGTCAGGGTATTCAAGCAGAGTAGAAAAACACAATTAATTGATCTATTTAGTTTGATTGAATTTTGGCTCTTGTGCATCTCGGTTTTGGGATATTTTTCAAACTCTTGGTATTACTATATTGTTATTATTGTTATTATTGTTGTAATTGCACTGAAGTTTGAATGCAGGACCTTTACAGTGAGCTACATCTACAGCCTTTTTTTTTTTTTAAAGATTTTGCTACATTAACAGGTCGGCCTTGAATTTGAAATCCTTGTGCCTCAGTCTCCCTGAGTACTAGGGTTATAGGCTTCTACCACCACACTCAGCAGATGCTACCTTATTAGCCATCAATAACCTCCATGCACACAGAGTTTAAAATGCTCACCAGCAGCCAGTAACTTAACAATCACCTTAGTGAGGACTGCACAAGAACTATAGGGAAAAATTATTGGACAAACCCTTGGGTAGGGACTTTTGCCACATGGATGTCTAAGAAAACATGTGGTGACTAACAGAACTACTGAAGAGTTGGTCATTCTGTTCAAGTGAGAGAATGACCAACATGACTCTTAAGCCTGTCGATTTGGTTGGCATGGGCACTGCCTAGGGGAGTAGCAGAGCACACTTTTGTGTGCGTGGGTGGGTCTTGGTGACAGGACCTTAGATACTCAATCTGGACACCTCTGCTGTGGCACTGTTCCCCTGTGCGGCTTTTCAGCTGTCATAAAACTAAGTGCCCTTCTCATGGTGTTTGTGCCTTGGAGCCAGCCAGCCATGGACTGACTTCCCTGAAACCATGAGCCAAACTAAACATCTCCTCCTTTGATTGTGTCAGATATTATCTCAGTGACAGGAAAGCTGTCACTGAAAGAAGGGAAGGAATTGCAAAAGTAAAATAAAAATAGAGGTCACAGTTTAGATATACCCAACACCAACTCCCCATAACCACATAGCTTAAACTTACCATGATTTCTTCAGACACTAGCTCTACTCATAAACAAAACATAAGTTCCTGGTCAAGCATTGGCCGTGACTCATCCACATGGATGACACAGACAAAGGAACTACAGAATAATGTACAGGACTACAAGATAAACCCTGAGAAGACTTCAATGACCACATAGGAAATATAAAGTTCATGTGTTGGTATATAAGTTTGGATCTACCTAGGTCTTAACCATCCAGCAGAAAAGCATAAATGTATAAAAATG
>PVKA01046580.1:0-14843 GCA_004027165.1 Ctenomys sociabilis
CCTGACTTTATAGGACTTATCTCCTCTAACTTTACTTATAGGTGAAGTTCAATGACAATGAATCAGAGCTGCATTTGAGAAAAAAAGAGAAATAGGAGAATAGAAAGCAGCCTAAGGTCTGGGTATGAAAAGGAGAAAGAGGCACTTGGGGCAAGGAAAAATTATCAGAGGCTTATGAGATCAAAAGTGATCTGTATTGGGGCTGGGGAGATGGCTCAGAGGAATAAGCGCTTCCCTGGAAAGCGCAAGGCCCTGAGTTCAATCCCCAGTTCCACAAAAAAAAAAAAAAAGTGATCTGTATTGATACCAATTTTCCATCAAAGACCAAATTATCTCCACTGCTATTAAGAAAATGCTTGGTTGTGGATAATGTGTGAAGGAAATAGGTGTATTTTGCTAGCACTTTTAGAAGCTGAAATCATTAGCAAAGGAGGAAGGGAAGGCTGGCTCCCATTTTGGTGACAGTACAGAAGTGGAAAAGTGCACTCAGTTTCCTTCAGAAAATTTTTGGGCCTGAGAATACGGTTGAAAATAGGCAAGATGCTAGGTAAATTTTCCTGAACCATTTCTGAGTATGGTTATCAGACTTCATATTTGTATACTTAGCTCCTAAAATAAAAGAATGCACCACATTGTTACAGTTCAGATTCAGAATGGATTAACTAAAAAAATAAAGTTTGAAAAATTTCCCACGTCAGGATTTATCAACCTTTGGCAACTTTCACCATGCTTTCCCTACTGCTTTAACTTTTGAATATTTCACTGTTGGATCAGCTAGACATTAAGGGACTGATACTTAAATATTCCCTTACCTGAAATATACATGCTGGGTTAAACAAATACTCTAAAAGTAAAAGGTAGAACACCATAATTTGTGTATGCTCTGAAAGATGAAATTCAAAAGGAGAAGGAAAGAAAAAAATTGCCTTTCCAGAAAAAAGAACTCAGTCTCCTCTTTTGCCATTTTATAAAAAAATATTTAAAGTGTAATTATAAACATCTTGTTCTTTAAAGCACATCTTTTATTGGAGTCACAAGTACTATTTATATTACAAAAATCTCAATAATTAGAACGTTTAAATCTTGAAAATGACAGAATCATTAGAATTTGTAATCCAGGAACTTCATGAATGCTCATTAATTAACATACTATTCCATAACATTAGGGGGTTCACCTCCAACTTAAAGGTAAGGATGAAAGGACCCTTCAGAGAGGTTCCTTATCCTCATAGGGTAAATATAGCCTTGAGGGTGTGTTTTAAAGCATTGCATGTACTCCTGGCGTATGCCCTTGAGTGACTCGAAGCAGGATTACTCTGCCTTATACACAAATTGTGCTCCCTTATCCCTATTCCAGAGCAGTGTGTGCAAGTGTTGGCCTGTTCTTTTTTGCTTGTGATGTGAATACTTCCAAAGAACACTCAAAGTTTTATTTCAGAGTTCTTTAAGAAATAGAGCTTTTTTTTCTTTCTAATATCTTATGTACTTTTTATCTACTATGTATTCTTCTTCAGGGAGTACTGGGGACCTAACTCAGAATCTGATGCTTGGCAAGCAGGGATTTATGCCTTTGAGCTGCCTCCCCAGCCCCTTTATCTAGTATGTAAATACCATCAAACCTGAATTATTTGTTAATTATCACACGAAATTTTGCATAGGTGAGTTCTCAACAGGGGCACAACACAGTCTAGTGGTGAGCACGTGTGTAAAGTGATGGCCAAGTCTCTCCTGCCACACCTGTCTTGTTGAGCCATCCACAAAAATGCAGAAGTAGATTGGATCCTTTGTAAATGATTTAAATACAGTTATAAGGGCAGTGTCTCTATAAGGACGTGTGTAACAAGAAAAAGAAGAGAAACTAGGTCTAAATATTTCAGTGGTTCCATGCACTTTCTTTGTTAACCCTAAGGGCTCAGGAAATTAGGATAAAATTCTAAATGCTTTCTTCTTCAACAAAAACCTGCACACTACAGCACTGTTGCCCACAGTTTTGTTATACATTTTACACAGAAGCAGCATATCCACATTTCTCTTTCATCTCTCACATCACCAAGCACCCCCCCAAATAAAAATTGTGTGAATCTTCTGTGAATCCACCTTATAAATTAACACATGCATAACACTAGAGAGGAGACTATCAGTTTGACAGTATCTTGTTACCACTTCTTTGAAAGCTGTAGGTGCATGCAATTAGCACTCAATGAGAACATTATATTAAAAAATAAAGCAAAATCTACATGTGTTGAAGAACAAGGGAATTCATTGTGATTAAAAGTTTTGTATAAATAATGATTGAGAAAATACTTCCCTTTGGAAAAATACATCCTTTAAAACATTTTTGCCATCTACACACCCAAAAGATAAGGGAGTTAACAAAGGTTGATAGCAATTAATGCTCCAACATCTAAAATTCTGGAAATGATTTTGTTAACAACAGATTTTCTTCATAATTTTTCCTGGTTTTCTGTTTTCTGTAGAACTCAAATTAAGGGCAGATGCAATTTTTCAACTTCAGAAGGTCTTGAGAACCTTTTAAAGTGAAAATTAAATAACTCTTTTTGTTTGTACAGTGCTCTCACACTGTACAATAAATAAGATTGCAGTGTTCTGGGAATCTTCAGATCCGACATCTTCAGGGATGTCCATCTAGCTACCTCCCTCTGTGTTTCAGGCTTCCATGTTTTTCAAGTCAGCCTTGTTCAAGTACAGGCATGCTTGTTATTGCAGCCTTTTCATTATTTTAAATGAAGTTTAAGTGACTTGAAGTCCACATTTCACAAGCGATGATGCAAACAGCTGACTATTCATGGAAGAAACTAGATATACTCTTTTCAATATAATGATGCCCCTGAGGTGGGGCTGACTGTGCAAAGCCACATTCCCCACAGTGCACTGAGCATAGATGTGCCTTTTCTAGAGAATGGGATCTTACAAAGAGAGACCTGTAACCCTCAGCATGGACTCTACTCCTTGCACTGTCTCTGCCTGCTAGCTGGAAGCTGAGAATTCCAATGTCCCTGAGAATGATAGAGTAACAAGATAAAGTTCAAATCCCCAGAGAGGTACTTCCTGCACAAATACCAGGAACTCAGGTATCACTCATAAATAATCAAGAAATAAACTTACTTGTGTCACATCAATTTTTAAAAAAATCTATGGATTTATTTTATAATAGGCAATGTTATCTTAATAGGCAAAAAATGCTATAGAACAGAATAAATGAGGTAGTCTTTAACCACAACTTTTTAAAACTCCATTTCCAGGCAGCCAACCCAGTACCTCTCCATGGTCCTGAATTTGAGAATCACAACGTAGAAACAAAAAATTGTTGCCCACAGAGGAAAGTTGCTTTTCTAAAAGCACCTGAGGAAGAAGAAGATAATTTAGGACCTCTGATGATTTCAACCTAAAGGAATGCAAGAAAGACTGAGTTTGTAGCCTAACCAGCAGGATATGTATTTGAAGGCAGCTAAGGTTAACATAATACATAATCATCCCATTAAAATCACTAGAAACTCACATTTTGTTAACAACTGCAGCTAATATTTAATTCTGTCTCCAAAAGTTTCCCTGCATTCCTGAGTGAGATGTGCTATCCAGCCCCATTTCTATCTCACATGATCACCAAAGCAACCTTGTGAGAGAGGTGTTGGGAGAACAGCCTGACCTGATGAGATAACTGGAGCTAAAATCAGTGGAGGAACTTGACTGTCATCTCACTGCTGTTAGGAGCCCATGCCTATGTCCTCGAGATCTGCATAGCTTCAAAGCCCACAGATCTCGTAGATCTCACACTAAGCTTCCCTTCATGTGCTCATTAGATTACTGGAAAAAAAATCTGTGTCTACTTAAATTAAACATGTATTCATGCAGAGCTCATATAGAGCTGCACAATTCATGCTGTATTGTGAGGAGCATAACTTGGTCTGTATATATACTTAGTATGAATAATACGTACTCATCTAGAAGAATGGCAGCCTGAGAACCTCACTGTTAGAGTTGCAGAGCTCTAGAAATGGTTCAGTACTTAGCAAACGCAAGACTATATTAAGGTCAAGTCTCTGACTTGGAAAACATGAAAGCCTGAAACACAGAGGGAGGTAACTAGATGGACATCTCTGAAGATGCTGGATCTGCAGATTCCCAGAACACTGCAATCTTATTGAGGTAGCCCACTCTTCCCTAGAAAGACCTGGGCCTCTCTTATACTTCAAAATGCTGTGGAGAGCTACTCCCACAGTTTAAGAGCTGCCTATCAGGTAGGTATCAAGTTCCTTCCAGCACTGCTCTGCTGAGGATATGCTGGTTGTGATAAGGAAGGAAAGAGATTACACATGAAAAGGCTGCAATAACAAGCATGCCTGTACTTGAACAAGCCTGAAAATTACTGCCAGGATTGAATTTTGAGATTACTTAACTAAGGCTCATCCTCTAAGACAGATAAGCAAAAATCCATTGACTTGGGCACAGAAGATCTAACATCCTGGGAAATTACCAAGGATCAGGAGACACTCACTTTAGGGGAGCTCTTAGAAACCCAGAAAAATAATGGTCAGTGCTCAGCAAGTGGATTTGCAGTTACAGAGGTAGGAATTAAGAGGCAGAGGAAGTGGGCATGAAGTAATAGATATATCATGTGTAGTGATAAGCCTGCCACAAGAACTGAGTCTCATGGGAAGCCAGTCAGTATCAGAAGTCCACCAGTAAAAGGGACATTACCATCTTAGAATTATTCAGTTCTGGTTCTTCTGTGTTAACCAGATCTAAGAGGGAGGCCTGGAGGCAATGGGCTTGTTAGTGTCTGTGGAAATGATAGCTTCCTAACATACAAATACAATAGGAAATTGCTTACTTTCCCAAAGCCAGGAAGCTGAAATTTCTGCAACTACCAAAGTGGTGAGTTGTTAGGGCATCACCCCAGGATTAAAATTGGTAAGAACTGTAGAAACAGTTATTAGGTTTTAATGTCCCTATAACAAAAAGAGCCAGGAAACTAATAAAAACACATCTTAGTATCTACAAAAAAAAAAAAAAAAAAAAAAAAAAAAAAAAAAAAATAAAAAAAAAAAAAAAAAAAAAAAAAAAAAAAAAAGCAAGAAGTGAAGATTAGAAGAATAAAGGAAATGGGTTCAATAAAATCATCAATTTTGTTCATTTCCCAATTTTCAGATTTGGAAAAGTCTAACTAAAGAGAACTGGCAGAGTACCTAGAAGGAAGGATCTAATATTTTCTTGCAATGTGAATATCGCAGTGCATAGGGGCAACTGATACACTTAGCAGTTGGAAATCATCACTCCTTGTGGCATTGGAATTGGAGAAGACCAAGACCAAACATGTGAAGTTTTCCCCAACATATGGCTAAAACATCCAATAAAAATTCATTTTCTTGCAATGGTGGGAGACAGGTAGTTGTCACCTCTAACATTACAGAGGCAGTGTTGTGTTCTGTCTTTAATTTTCTAAACTATCGCCTGCAGAAGCCACACAGAACCTGGAAAATGGCTTCAGACTCCCTAGGCATAGCCAAGCTCAGGCCCTCATCTCAACTACTATGCTAGATGTGTCATTGCTAAATTAGTATGTTAGTTTATTTTATACAGGTTTCCTGACATATAACTGATATTGGGCACATACGCATCTATGCTACCATCACCACTATCAATAGGGGTATCCATTACCACTCAAAGTTTCCTTGTGTCCCTTACACACACACACACACACACACACACACACACACATTGTAGTCTATCACTGTGTTGCACATCAGAACTCTAGAATTTCTCATCTGATAAAATGAAGCTCTACAGCCATTAAACAACAACTCTATCTATTCCTGGCAACTTCCTTTAAACCCTGCTTCTATGAGTTTGGCTAATACAAATGCTTCCTTGAAAGTGGTACCATGCCATTGTTTTTACAAATAGAAAAGAGGCTGACAAATAGTTGCCATTTAGAAAAAATGAACAACACTCTTCATTTACAGTTGTGCCTGAGGCTACAAAATTTCTTTCCTCCTCTAATTTAATAAAGTTCAAAGAGACATGGGTATTGTGGTCATACTATAGAGCATCACTTTGATCTAGTTCATCAGTAAATAATTCAGATTCAACAAGGCAAGGAGGACATGATTAGCATCATGGGTGCCTTGGTAAACTGCATGCACTGTGTTCAGCTGGGCAATGTTGCTCCACTTCAGAGTTTTCAAGAATTGATTCCCATTTTGGCATCTGCTTCTCTGAAACCTACAACAGAACTAGTAAGCACCATAACCCTTCTGGAACACCATAGTGCTCTTAGCACTTAGATGACTGAGAAATAAAATGCAGTAAGAGAACTTTGTTGAGTCCCATTTCTAAAATGTGCCCTAACTCACAGTCCTTTTCCCTTTAAAATTCATATATGTTTTTAAGACATCATACATTCAATGGGGAAATTGTTACACACAGACATTGCATGCTGGTCCTTCCCTGCCTCTCCTACCCCTCCCATTCCTCCCATCTCTCCCATCCCAAGTCCCCTTCTTTTCAGCTCGTAGTCTATTGCCCACCCTCTTTCTTCTCACATCTGTTTTATTTGCTGTGTGAATGCTAACACTGTTCTCCTAAATTTCTCCTTGCTCTGTGCTGAAAACAGTTTTGTCTTCCCAGCAAGGTCCTCTGTTTCCTGACATTTCCCATCTGGTCTCTCTGAGTTTTCTGTTCACCAAAAAGTATCTCTTGACTCTGTTCTTCCCCTGGAAATTCTGTCCTGATTTTCATGAATACTTCTACCTAGTTGTTAGCATCATTTTCTATTATTGCACAAGCTCTTACAGATGCAATCATAGTTTCTCCAACAAGACTAACCTCACAAATAGTTTTGTTTTGTTTTGTTTTCCTTTGTTTGTGTTCCATTTTGTCTTTCATGGGATAAAACACCCAATATAAATAGATTTTTAACAGATAGTCACTTGGTCAGGGATATAGCTCAGTGGTATGCCTCCCTGGGACATGCAAGGTCCTTAGTTCAATTCCCACCACTAAAAAGATAGTCACTTGACTGATAAACTATAACATAACATTATTCCTACCTTCATAATGACTATTTACAAATTAGTTATGCGACTGTTCTTAAAGATTATCTTGCATCAACTTTATGTGAGAGCTTTAAAACACACTGATGCCTGGGCCCCAATCTTGAAGATTCTTATTCAGTAATTTTGGAAAGGTCCCAAAACTATTTATTTCTAACAAACTCTTGGATGACTTTATATTGCTGTTTAAGAAGCTTCACTTTGAGAACTACTCAACTAGGTCATTAGAAAAGTTTATCTGGTCATTCTTATAATAATGGCCATATTTGCTCATAGAAACATTATGATGTACAGTTTTCAGGTTTTGCTTAAAATTACAGATGTGTAATTTCCCATCCCATAAAAAGCATATTCCTCATGAACCTGCTCATCTGTTTTATGTCATGCAGCAAAAATAGACTTGTTCTGTCCATTATATCCTTGATGACTATATAATTAAATATCCAAACTAGGATACCCTTGACCAGGAAAACGCTAAAATGGAAAAAATGCTGGGACTGCAGGACTATCCTAGACAAATCAGGACATATGGCTGCTATTTGTAGCTATCCCTCCCTCAGCAACTCTTGCCCTTGAGTCTATCCCTCCCAAATTAGTCACCAAAACTGTCATTCTGTGGACTTTCTCACTTTAAGAAACAAGCAAGTGGGTCTCCACCTTTTCATTCACAACTGGCTACCTCCCTTTCTACTATCTACACAATCATATTCTCTCTCTCTCTCTCTCTCTGTCTGTCTATCTATGTCTGTCTCTCACTCTCTCTGTTTCTCTGTCTCTTTCTCTCTCTTTCCTCTGCTCTCTTATGTCATATGCATCTTTGCTTTTATTGTTATTTTTCAAAAGATAAAGTCAGAAATAAAGCAAGAAATTAGAAATTAAAATAGCAAGCTCACTGCTAGTAAATCTGTATGACAGGATTCAATTTGCACAAAGAACATTCTCAGGCTTTCTTCCTTTCTCTGGAATTAGCCTCTCCCAACACAGGGCAAGGCCACTGGACAAGGGAAGGAAGAATTTGAGTAGAAAAAAAGAGTAGAAACAAGACTCAAACAGGAACATGTGGTAAGCTCTCAGGCTCACCAGTAGAGTTTCTTCCTGAACAGTGGGTCTGAGGAGGCAGAAAGAGAGATGCAGAGTTTCCTTCTAATAGCTGTGAAGGTCCTGTATCTATGAACCAATGTAGAGGTATGAAAAGCAATACTAGGATATGGTTTCATTTATATTTTCCCATTTTTATCCCCAATTTTTATCTCACTTACCACCTGTAATATTATATTTCTATTCAAGTCATTTGAAAAAGGGCATGAATTGTTAGTATGGGCCTGTTACTAGAATGAAATAAAGGATACACCAATATTTACAGTAGAGGCTAACACTGGCCGATTATTATATTCAAGATATTCTTTCACATGCCTATGTGTAGCAATATATTTAATTACCACAATATGGTGTGGCATATTGTCCGAGGCATAGAGATGTCAGGTACCATTCCTAAAACTGCAGTTACTACAGAGCACAGCAGAACTAAACCAAGACCACTAAACCCAAGATCCCAAGTTGCAACTCCTATGCTGTAGTGCTTACAATAACACACCTAGCCCTCTCCAACAACTTACAACATGGTGAGACACTTGAGACAGACACAAAGTGTGATGGCCTGGCAGTATTGACAATGTAGAGCTCTCTAGGGGTCTGTGTGGTAATTCCTAAATTCCTTTTGGATGAAACTGCATTAGCATCAAGGTTCCACATAGGGTCAGTGGAGTGTTCATCAGTGTACTGTCAGGCTCAAAAGAAAGGTAGGAGGTGAGAGGAGGGGAAGGGAAAGTAATCATAGTGAAAGAAATCAAAAAACAGACTCTTGTTTTGAAAAGCTCAATGTAGAAGGTTCTTCATTCACTTGTAGTTGTTTTCCCTAGATGACACCGTACTGAGGCCTGGCCTCAGGCTTCATTCCTTCTCTTGCACATCTGGTGATCTCACCCAGACCTATACCCACACAGCAGTTGTACCCTAACAATTTCCAGCTCAGAGCTGGACATATCAATCCAACTGACTACCAAGCACCTCCACGTCCATGACAGTAGGCATCTCACATTGAATATGTCCAGGATCTCTCTCCATCGCTCTTTTCCGTTCCCCAAACCTTTCCTCTTCCAAGCTTCTCCACCTCAGAAATGTCAAACTGATTCTTCCATTGTTTGGTTCACCAAAAAACTTTTCAATTACATCCAATGTGGGAACACAACCTGTTGTATCTAACCATGAACCATATGTTCAACATTTTCCCAGCAGATTCCCTCCACATTATGGGGGTTATGCTCATATGGAGTACACACAACATGGGACAGGTGGAAGAATGTGTTGCAAATACCAGTCAAATCAGATGTATAATTGAAATGCTTCCCAAAGGACGTTTCATATATGGTATTCACTCTAATGCTTTGTATTCTTCTGCAGATTCAGATCCAAATAGTTAAATTGATTTTTGAGACTGACTAATGTGTCATGCAACAGTTTGAAAAATATAGGTTTAGGAAGGGGTATAAATAGTGAAGCTGGAGACTACACAGGTTAATTGGATAAAAAGAGTCAAGAAAACAAGAGAATTAGAATATTTGTGCTACTCAACATTTTAGTGCCTTTATTAACATATAGTGCGGGAGCTCAGAAGATGGCTCAGTAGAATAAGCGCTTCCTTGGCAAGCACAAGGGCCTGAGTTCAATCTCTGGTTCCACCAAAAAATAAAAAAATAAAGATATGGTGGAGATTTTGTGTACCAGAACTGTATTCAACAATTTAACATACTGCCCTTTTAACCTTTAGACATCAACCTAGGAAGCACCTCAGGTTTTAACAAAGATCAAATGGGCAATAAATTGCAGAACCAAAATTGTAGCCTAGTTCTATAGATTTTGTTTCTTTGTGGTACCAAGGATTGAACCCATGGCCTTTGCACATTTTATGTTATTGTAGCTTGAGTGTGGAACCATTGCTGATTCTGAGCTCATATATGTAATCACACTGCTTCAGCACGTGTGTGTGCTACATGCCTGGCACCCACCCTATAGATCTTAATGTCCATCCTCTGTAAAGAAAACAGTATTTTTCTTCTATGTAACCCCATTATTTTTATCAATTATTTATTATAATTAAAAACACAATAATTTCCTTTTCCTTTTTCTATTTACTTGTATTTAATTTATTCCACAATGTTACTATAAATATTTATAGTAGAGAGTATAATGGGACATTTTTATAGTGCAGATTTTCTCTGTTTAGTAAGGTGACTCAGCATTTTGAGGTCAGTGTAGGCAACAGTACATTTTGTTTTACCTAGAAGTTAAGCAGACTCAAGTGTGGAGAATGAACTAAGGGTTCTGTATGATTGGTTACTTTGTCTGATTTTGGCTTGATCATAAGACCATGACTATTCAATAGATTTATCCTAAGCTTTATAACTTCTTTTGTAATAAATGATCCATTACCCAAACTTCACTGTCCTGAATGTACTTTTTGAAACACAGAGGTCAGATTCCCTCACTGTCCTGCAGAACCGCAAACCACATGAGAGGGCGACTATTTGTGGGAAGAGATGTAAGAAAATAACTATTTTATATTCAAAACAAAAATTTATTAATAATAATCTGTCATGAACTAGAGATTGGCAGGAAAGAACAAAAAAAGACAGACCACTTTTAGAGCAAAGAAAAATAAATAGATCCAATAAAAAGACATAGAATAATGAACAAAATATATAATAAAGGCGAGGAATGGGGAGAGGAATATGTCACAAAAGGAGAGGGCTTTATTTCATCCCTCCAACTCAGGCAAAAATGATCAAACATGGCCCCAGGGAGAAGGATTTAAACCTAAAACCAGGGGACCACTAGAAACCCTCACCGTGGACCTTACATTCCAGATACCCCCGCAATCAGTGAAAATCAGCAAAGTAGTGATGTTGTGTTCATTACAGTATTCATATATATTTTCACACTCTTCCAAACATTTCCCACACTTTTAAAAACATTTCTAGTGTTTTGAACCATTTTCTAGACTTCTAAACCTACGTAATTTTAACAACATACATATACTGTACGGCATGGTATAGATTCATCTGATAAAGAAACACATACTGTAAACAATTTATTTTGTTTCTATTCAATTTTCTTTTAATATGTTAAAATTAACATTGTAAATATATTTTTATATTTTAAATTTTTAGTCAAAAATCATTAAACCAATAATTATTACACATATAAATGGGTATACAGTACTGTACACTACAGCAAAATCCCTTGACACAGCAAAACATCCCTGATAAATAATTTAGATTAATTTTTTTTTGAAAACCCTGGAAACAGTGATTCAGCAAAAGTCGAACCGCGAAATAGTGGGTAACAGATTGCTGCCTTCAGATTGAATGCTGTGCACCATGACAAAGCCAGACTGTAAGCCCCTCACTCACTCAGGTGAAGGCTACCGCCCCGTGTCAGCCCCTGCGCTGAGTGCGTAGGAAGCAGACCTAACAAGACCTGTTCTTCCCTCAGTGACCCCAGATCCTCTTAGCAGGTCTTCGCATACATGGCACTGCTATGGCGGAGAAAGCACAGGATGCTGTGGAAGGAGGCCCTGTAGAGCACCAGGGGGTGGCAGCAGGAAGCCTCATCCCTACTGCGATGTACACAATCACAACCTGGAAGCCATTACTAGATTGAGATTGAGCAAAGAGTGGGAAAAGCCCGATTGCAGTCAGAAACAAGCTGGGAGAGCAGTACAGAAACACCATGTGTGCTGCCTCCTGCAACGGCCGTGGCTTTGGGGAAAATGCTCATGTTCTGTCATGGTTGTTGTTGTTGCTAGTTTGCTTTTATAAAAAGAGAATAACACTTTTTATTTAAAGTAAGATAGAATTTCAAAACAAGATGATAGGAAATCAACAATGGTTGTTACATGACACATTTTATCTTCAAAGTAGTTGTTCAGATGACCATATGTAAGCATATAAAATTGGTCAAAAAATTTAGTCTTAACTGTTCCTTTCAATAAACCAATAGAAATTAGTACAATTATCTTAGTTGTCTTACGTATATACTTTTCCCTTCCTTCTTTCTTTTTTTCCTCTCTATCATGCAACTAGAGACTGTATTCATAAGTGAAATAAATCAGACCCACAGGCATAAATATCACATGGTCTCCCTAGCATCAAAACTAGAAGAGTAAATAAAATTCACAAAGCACAGTGGATACTGTGGAATGGAAAGAAACTGCTTTGCTTTTAGTTTTAGGCTTGTGCTTGAGCGGGTTTGCATATTGCGCTGTCAGCATCAGCCAGAAGGGACGTTAAGGTACGAGCCTCTGCATATGGCAGGGACCCAGAATGGAAGAGGTTGGACTCCCCTCACCGTCCTGCAGAACTGCAAACCACATGAGAGGGCCACTATTTGTGGGAAGAGATGTCAGGAGGACACGTTGGAAAAGAAGTTTGTCTGAGACTTTGTCAGAGAATATCAAGTGATGTAGACCTAGTTCACACAAAGCTGATGGCCACTCCAGAATTCCAGTGTTAAAGGAAAGGACACAGCCCCCCTTGCCTATCTGGGACTGGCCGCATGCACACAGCATGCATTTCTGAATCCACAGAGTACCTTCTTCAACCTTCATACTCTGCATAGCTCCCATCTATTTCTTTATAACATAGAACAACATCTAGACCATTGTGGTCAAATAATGCTTTCTATATTAACAACCCAAAGCTTGGTAATGTCCGCAGAGACTGGCAGCTGCCCAATCTATCCTTTTCTTTAAATTCTCAAAGTCTTCTATTAGGAAGATGTGACCAATTGTACCGGCACACTTGTGCCTTCATTCTGAAAAGAAGTTTTTGCTAAAGGTGGAAACATTTAATCATATATAATAGACCCTTCGAGTTAAGAGCAAAGTTTTAAAAAGCTCATGACAGGAGAAAGATGATCTTGTCACCCTCCTGTGCCAAGCAACTTATCTGACTGGCACAAAAAGGAGTATTAATTACCAGTTTCAGTAAACAGTAGTTCAAGGCTAAATTCCAAACTGTCATGACAGGTAAAACAATTAGATGTGAGATGCACAGACAACTATACACACAGGCACAACACACACACACACACACACACACACACACGCACAAACACATACATGCACACACACAGGCCTTGGTATGTGCAGAAAACAGCTTCCAGGACCTGCAGAGAAGGAAGAAATCTGTAGATATTCAAGCCTCTGGTATAAACCGGAGTACTACCTGCATATAACTTACATATATCTTCCCATAGAGCTTAATTTGTCTCTATAGTACTTCTAATACCTAGTACAGTAAAGAGAATAAATATCAGCCCTACCATAGTAGAAAGTAAAGAAAAATGTACAGCAAATGTAAACACACAAAAGAGCTAAACATATTTCTTACACAGAGAATTCGGTAGGATCATGAAGCCTCAACACAGAATATTTGCGTTCAAATAGTCTTCAGTGAGCCATAGCATTGAGATGAAATTTTCTATTTCACTTTTCTTTTTTAATAAAATGACAGGAGCAGAAAAAATACCTCTGAAATAAAAGTATCACAATAATGATATGGGAGAATCTTTAATTTTGCGAAGCAGTCTGAGATCAGCCTGAAGTTCTGGAGTTTCAGGAGTTTCATCATTCAGTTGGAAGATTGGCAGGGAAGAGGTATTCCAAAGTCAGAGCATGCACTGGGCTTTTATACTTAGGTGAAAAATCAGGATAAAAATTTCTGTAGGAATATGGAAGATGAAAAAAGCAGCAGCTTGGCAATGGCTCCATTCAGAGTTGTGAGAGGCTCAAAAAACTACTGAACCTCACAGAGTGGAAAGCAGGGTAGGTCACTGAGGAAACCAGGAAGATAGTACAGGTACATAGCCACTAGGCTGAAGATACTAAGTTTTAAAAGATAGAAAATCTTAAAGGAAAAAATGGCTCACTTAAGTGAAATAGGAAAATAATTAAAATAATATTTACCAAAAATCAACTATGAAGAACCAAAAGCTTTGGATTTGTTATTTTCCTGAACTTCAAAAAATGGCATTATGCTTATTTCTATGTTAAATTCAATACTTATAACATTGTTGAACATATTGATGTAGTTTCAGTCTCCATGGCTACGTCATAGTCATTTCACAAGAAGAGACAACTTCTCCATTCCCAAATCCTGGTACAGTAGTTTTGTGTAGCCTACATTTTCAACAACTGAATGTTCAATGGACAAATGAAAAATGTTGTAAGATTCAAGGGTAAAAAGCCAGGGAACAGAGGTTTGTACAACAGCCAAACATAAGCAAACCAATATGGCATCTTTACTACAGATTTGTGGCACTTTGGAGTTGGCTGAGGACATTAAGCAGCCACAGGCTCTCCGAGGTTGCTTCTAGAGTGCAGGAGCAGCCTTTGGAAAGCAGATCAAAGCAGAGCACTGAGCACTGTTCTTCAAAGGAGCAGAAGATATTAAGAATGATAAGTTTGAAGCATTTATACTGAAGTGGATGCCACTTGAACATATACTCATAAGTGAAATAAACCAGACACACATGTGTAAATATTGTATAGTCTCCCTAGTATAACAAGTGAAAAGCAGAAATACAAAAGGAAACGTACAACAAGTAAAATCAATTGAGTCAGATAAGGCAAAGTGAATGGCATATGCTGCAGGATACTAATCAGCTTTTCTTCTGGATGGTTAACAACCTAAGATCACAAGTCAGAGTTGG